>JANHFT010005854.1:28225-41659 GCA_032467955.1 Pseudoxenodon macrops | reverse complement strand
CCACCTGCCGGCCCCCACCCTTCGGACATTTTCGGCCTCTGCGCATTGCATTTAGACCTGTTCCAGGCTGCAGGGATTGCCATAGACCATTGATGCCTCTGTGCCTCACGTTTTTGGCCTCTGTGCCTCGTGTTTTCAACCTCCGAACGCCCCATTTTTTGGCCTCTGTGCATCACGTTTTCAGGCGGTGATCCCCGCTGCCTGGAACCGCCCCAAAACGTGACATGCAGAGGGCAAAAACAGGGCGTGCGGAGGACGAAGATGCGATGCACAGAGGGGGCAATGTGCTCTGGCGATCCCCGCAGCCTTGAATGCGTCTGAAACAGAGCGTTCAGAGGTTGAAAACACGAGGCACAGAGGTGGGGATAGTCTGTGGCAATCCCTGCAGCCTGGAACAGCTGATTGGGGGTATTCTGGGAGGCCAATCCACCCTCCAATCAGCTGCTTATGCTGAATCAGGCTGCAATAATGTGCTGAAGCTGACCTGGCTCTTCGCTCTTTGCTGCAAGGATGTGTCAGAGTTTGCAGCAGCAATCGCACACAAGTAACTGATTCAGCAGGATTCAATAACTTCTCTTTATATATAACACATGAAGTAAATATACAATACCAAAAGCAGGTTTTCCAGCGTGGTAGTAAATACAAGTAAAACACAAGCAGAGGAGTTTCAGTTTCAGAGCTCAGCACAGCATGCAGCTTTAGTACAGAACAGTTGAGCTAAGCCATGCCCAGGCTCCTTGCTGTCTCGTCGCTCACACAGCAAATACTGTTTCAGTTTCCAAACAGCCCTCATTGGCTGACTTAGTTGCTATGCCTATTCATTGGCTGACCTTGTTGCCATGTCTTACAAGTCACTGACAGGAACTAGCCAGATAAATACCGCTGGATACTGGTAGGCAGAGGCAGATTTTTTTTTCTTATTTTCCTCCCCAAAAACTAAGGTGTGTCTCATAAAGTTGGACTTGACCTTCCTCACCTGTGTAGCACATTGATCAGTAGGGTATAATCCTGCAGAAAGTCATCTGCTTGCAGCCGAGTGCCATTTCGAATCCCAAATTCTGACAACGTCTTGTGGTTATTTGCTGTAAGCAAGAAAGGAAATCAGAAAAAAGACACATCCAATGTTTTATGATGACCTAGCTAAGCAGTAAACTTTTCCTTGAGTTAGTTCAGTTGCAAAGGTGGCGAATTGAGAGAATATGTTTGTTTGTTTCATTAATTATAACCAGAATACAGTGTAATGTGCTTCTCAGAAAAAAATAAGGTGTTTGTTTTCATTGTGGTGGGACTGGAGTTTGAACTGAATAATACTGATGAAATGTAACATACAGAAATTTGAGAAGTGTTTTTTTCCTTAATATATTTTTTTTATATTCACCATCCGGTTTTAGCTTTAATTTCATACCTTCAGTTTCTCCTTCTTCTGAAGAGATGAGAATAGTTCCCTTTCCATCTTCTATTTGGACGTCAGGCGCTACCATATTAAATTTCTCTTTAACTATCTGTTAGATAAAAATATACTTTCAGATGCTAAGATTCTTTCTCCCTTTCTCTCTAAATTAAAAACAAGAATGTTAAAAATCAGTCTTGGGGCACAGATTCTGGGGAGGAGCTTTCTATCAATGCTGTTCAAGCAGGAATTGAATGGAAAAAGCACAGCTGATTTACCTTGTCTTGCAGTGTTAGAACAGTGACTTTGTGGACATTAAGTTTCACGGTCACTTCTGGTTTACTCGCACAAACATAGCAATTAGGATTGGGGGGATCCAGAGCACATGGAACAAGCAACTTCTTTTTGGGGTTAGGTTGTTTATTCAGGAAAATCTTAGAAGAGAACAGAAAACAATCTCATGTATTCAGGAGGGCCAAGAAGAAAATAAAAGTACTTAGCTACACCACACTTACCGCTCTGCACTGCTCAATTTTCCCTGAGAGAATTTTTAGACCCTCCAGCACTATCAGGCCAGCTATTATGGCGTTGGTAGTAGCTATAGCAGGGATAATGTTTCCTGCCATTGCTGAAAAGGAAGCAAAAATAGGATGCTTTTCCTGTATGTGGAAACGGCACAGCAAATATTTTAAAAAGCTCAGGGAAACCAGAACTTACATTTAATATCAAATTTGCTCTTCATGTTCATACTAAAGATATGCATCCTGAGGTTTGCAGCAGAAGTGACAAAATCCATTGCAGAAGGCTCATCCTGTAATCAAGATTCTAGCTTCGGTTAACAAGAACATATCTATAGCCCCATCATGAAATATAAAGTAACCATATGGGTCATTTCTCCCCCAGTTTCATATATTTTCAAAACCTTTCTCACACATATTTATCCAGCAAAGAACATTTCGATCCATTTATCAGCCTTCAAGTCAGCCTTGAACTCTCGGTCATTTGTTTCATCTTAAATAGCGTTTTCTGGCTCTGCTCAACACTATGCAGTGCTACTTCTTAGGAAGCAGGCTGGTTTACTCCTCTGCATTCAACAGACTCTCAAACATTTGCTGAACTAACCTTATCCCATACAAGCTCAGCTCCATCACCTTTTTCTGCCAGTAGAACTCTCAGGGTCTCTATGCTCTTAGCGAACAAATGTGCATTGCTCTTTACATCTAAAACCTGCTGATCCTTGAGGCCCAAAGGAGACTCATTCTCATTCTGCCGATTAGATGTGCTGCTGTCTTCAGAAGGAAAAGGAGAAAAGAAAAACTGAGCAAATTGTTCTTTAAAACTGAATGCAATTTCAAATCAAGCATATTATTTGTACATTAAGACAATGAGGCTTCCACTCACTCTGCAACCATTACAAACACAAATGCACATCTGAAGCAAATAAACAGCAGCAGTTTCCATGATGTGTTACTCACCTTCTGTTGGAAATGAGCTGCCACTTCAAGAGAGATAAAATTTAGTGGGTAGGCACAATATTCACCCAACAGTATCTCAAAACATTGGGCTTGTCTTTGATTCTTGGAAGCAGCCTGGCTTTTGGTTGTTGCTTCCCCTACAAAAGGGTTCTGCTTCTGCCTTGACTAGTTTGGTTAGTGGTTAAGGCACCAGGCGAGAAAGTAAGTGCAAGTCCCACCTTGGCCATGAAAGCCAGCTGGGTAACTTTGGGCCACTCGTTCTCTGTCCAATTCATCACATAGGATTGTTGTTGTTGAGGGGAAAATAGGCAGAGAAAGGTGTATTGGGTATGTTTGCTCTCTTGAATTATTTGTAAAAATAAGAAAGGTGGTATACAAATAAATAAACGTTTAAATTCCTGATGAGAATAGTTGGTGATGGGCCAGATCAGAGCATCTGAATTGGGGGAGGAAGCCTGGAAAGCACAGGGACTGTTGGGCAGGGGTGCTGGTTGGCAGACTGGTGGAAGGTTGAGCTGAAGCAATGGCTATTCCTTTGCCACAGCCTGGTTCCTGCTGTGATCCACACTTCTTTACTGACAGAGAAAAACGGGCCTTCAAACCGTTGAAGGACAACGGTTCCAACGCTGAGAAGGCAACAAAAAGATCTTCACAACTGCCTGATTTGAACCCCCCCCCCCGCTCTGAAATGTTCATTGAGGCTTTATTGTACTTCATATTTTATACATAACATCTATAACACAAACATTCTCAACATGTTCACACCAGCACTTGTGAAATGCAATAAACTCGAGGAAGTCCTTCAATCAATGGTTTTTGATAACTTTGGGGAAAGATTGTTAGAAGGTGGTCAATCTGCAGCTGATGAGAACCCTGGAAGGAATGAACCATCTAGATCTGTTCCAGTCCAGTTTCAGACTAGGATTTAGTGCTGAGTCAGCTTTTGTCACATTTCAATTATAGATGGCCTGGGGTGAAATCAGGACGGAGGTGTTTTTTGATTTCTCATTCTGAAACCATCAATCATGCTATTGAGGAAGCGTTTGCATTTCCTGCGGTGAATGAGAAGAGCATATCTTTCTCCTTCTGTCCTGGCCACTTTCTACAGAGGTACAATTGGGAGCATTTTAACAAACTGCATCAACTGTTTGGTTTGATGGTAGAAACGCCTCAGATAGAAAGTCCCTACAGAGAGTGGTGAGGACAGCCAAGAAAATTATAGGAAGCTCCCTTCCTGTTATTCAGGATGCTGCTTATAAGCGTTATGTGCTCAAAGCATTGTTAAGAGATCCCAAACACCCACTTCGTGCAATGGCTTAGGCAGTTATATAACCCTAGAACCATACATGTCATCCCTCTGTTCACAAGCTGCCTTGGCTGCTTGTCTTCTTCCAAGTTCAATTCAAGGTGCTCGTTATGACCTCTAAAGGCCTACGTAACATGAGGCCAGGTTATTTGAGGGACTGCCACTTCCTGGTTACGTCTACTGTACCATCAGGTCCAGCAAAAGGGCACTGTGGTGGATTGTGCCTGCGAGGAGCTTCATCTGGCAGAACCCAAGAGAGCCTTTTCCAGCATGGCATCCGTCCCATGGAACATCATTCCTGAGGCGAGATTGGCTCCAACCTGACTGATCTTATGGAAGCTCTTAAAAGCTGGTTTTGTCATTCAGCTAAGGATTCAGTCGAAGTATGGAGCCTACAAGATGTTTTAAAGTTTTGGAATGCACAAAACTGCTTTTAAGTTTTGGAAGGCACTTTCCCACACTTTATTTTTATTTATAAAAGTTGTATTTTGATGGTTTGGTTTTTCAATTGTTTTGATGGTTTGGTTTTTGTGAAATTGTGTGTGCTAGCCAGTGACATATGTGAAATGGGTGGCTGTGTACATTAAATAAATAAATAAACAAAAATGATTGTATTTTCTTTTCTTTTTTTTATTTGTTACCACTCAAGTCCTTGGGAGTTGGATGGCATAAAAATGTAAAGAGCAACTTGTCAAATTCAAATTTAAGTTGGCATGAGCAAATCCTTTAAATGAATATTCTGGGATCAGCACTAAATAAGTGATGTAAATACACAGATCAGTTCTGCTGGAGGCCAGTATTGAAATAGTCTGGCTGATTCAGTTATTTTCAACTCTTAATCTAAAAACACTTACCTTGATTTTGTATTTCATTCCAGTCCAGAGGAATAGGCGGTTTCCTTTTTCTCCAGAGCTTATCCATTGTTAACAGATACCTGATATCATCTTTGAAAAGCTAGAAAACCAGATTTGGAAAGGAAGCTTAATATTAAGTGATGTTCTTTTTTGCTATAAATATTAACAATATCTCCGATTAGGGCTGATTGGGAATATTAGCAACAGAGCTCTTTCAAAGATACACTGAATATTGACATTTGCTGACAATAGTAAATTTCTGGAATATCTGAAATTGCTGAGTGCAATTTTGTGTAAATTTGATAAAGAGAGCAAAATTAGTAAACATGCTGTATTCTATTTGTGGTTTAACTTATGTTAAACTGAAGGAGCCTAATGGCTCATAAAAAATATAATAAAGGTCATGTCAATCTCCACTTCATCCCACTCCTCAGGTATAGAGTACGGCCCCCAGGCCAAAAACGGTGGCCCTCACCCGATACAAACACTTGTCCACATAATCCCTTCTTGCTATTTTAGTAGCTTTCCCTTCTCAAGTGTACAGGCTATCGCTAGGAAAAACAGCACTCTCTCTCTCTCTAAAACAAACGGAGAGTGTGAATGCAGCTGGGAGCCTTTGGAGTTTTAGCATTCCTGTATGAGTGCAGGAGGAAGAGGAAGGTGAGGGAGCAAAGCAAATACAGCTTCATGCATGTGTGCCTGCCACTTGTGCAAATGGTGCTGCGGGCACGAGTGCTTGATTCCAAACAGGCCGCAGCGCTCTACCAGGCCCTGGTCCTGGCGGCCCCTGTTTTACAGTATGGCAAGAGCTCCCTTTCTCTTAAAGGTCCCTGATCAAAAGAGCTTAAATGCAGCTGATCAAAACTGGCAATGCCCCCACAACAACTATGCTGGGCTATCTGGATTCACCAGGTGTGGAGGGGAGGGGCTGTACTCGTTTTCACCTTTCAGAAGAAGACATCACTGATTAATACATTGAAGTGCTTTGCAACTTTAAATGTTAAAAAAATATACAACTTTTAAAATTATAAATTATAGGTATTTACTTCACGGTTCTGTTTTTCCTTCAGCTTGTACAGATATAAACAGGGAGCCTGGCCTACCTTAGTGAAAAGCTTAACTGCGTCATAGCCTGTGGATTTAGCCCATTCCTTCGTTGAAACCCGCTTGATGTCCCCGTCCTCGTTTGAGGCTCTTGCTCTAGCCTCTGCTTCTGCTGGCTCCCCTGTCAACAATGGAGCATTTCATTATGAAGACATTTTGCCCAAGACCTTTTATGGGGCAAAGAGCAGGTATGTCTTAGGAAGACAGCCCACACAGGTGACTGTGAGTATCATTCAGATTATCAAGAGTTTGGCTGGACATATGAGACATTCTCAAGACATGTACATTCTGCATTGCCTGCGTGGGATAAGGAGAGCACATCTTTCTCCTTCTGTCCTGACCGCTTTCTACAGAGGCACCACTGAGAGCGTTTTAACAAACGGTATCACTGTTTGGTTTGGTGGCTGCAGTGACTCAGATAGAAAGTCCCTACAGAGAGATGGTAAGGACACGGAGAAGGTTATAGGAAGTTCGCTTCCTGTCATTCAGGATATTGCTTATAAGAGCTATGTGCTGAGAGCTCAAAGCATTGTTAGACACCCCACACACCCACTTCACGGTCTGTTTCTGTTGCTCCCCTTTGGGAGGAGGTTTCGAAGTCTTTCTAGCAGGAGTACTGGATTCTATAACAGCTTTGTTCCCTATGACATCTGTTTGGCAAACTCACAAGATTCGTTTTTCTCGCCATGTACATGTATACATCTGAATTAGACTGTGTTGTTTCTCTGTGTCATACATGTGGGTATGTGCATAATTTTGTATGTATGCATGCATGCACGTATGTAACCATCTTGTCATGTTTATGTAGTGTATATTGGAGGTGGCATCCCTTTGAGAGCTGTACGCAATGAAATTTCATTTTAATGTATGCTGATTAGTGTACATTCAAAGCGACAATAAAGTTATTCTGAGTCTAAATCTTCTTAATCCAAACCCTTTTAAGGAAAGGGCGAAGACTTGATTGTCCGGATAGCGATGGCTTTGTGGCAAGGAGAACAGAACACCTTTGGTTGGCCCTCCGAGAGAAAAGCCTGGTGAGAAGCAGTGAAAGGTTCTGGGCCTCCAATAGCTCATTTACTCAAGAACGAAAAATAACTTCACACTTACAAGAAGCTTCAGGATCAGCTCTATCAGGAGACACCTCTTGATCAGCATCTTCTTCTCCAAACAGTTGGCTGTGGGTTCAAACACACAAGATATAAAATTTCACGGTGAGCAAAGGATGCGAATATGCACATACACATATCGCCTTTTTTCCAAATACAGCATTTGGAAGAGTAATTATCATTTTGGTTTATTGGGATGTCGGCTGACTTTAGTCCAATTTAACAACTATATCACATAGGCAAGTGTTGCCCATAGTAAGAGTTAGAGATGCTGTAATGTCCAAGTCAGTCTTGATCTGCATTCAAATATTATTCAGCAGTCCTTGACTTTAACCATTTGTTTAATGATAGTTCAAGTTATGACAGCCTCGGAAAAAGTGACTTATGACCCGCCCTTGAAGTTACAAGCATTGCACCATCCTTGGAGTCACAACTGAAGTTTGGGTGCTTGGCAACAGACTCCCATTTACAAGTTGCAACATCTTGTAGTCAAGTAATCACAATTTGCAACCTTCCCAGCAGACAACGGACAAGCAAAGTCAACTGGGGAGGTTGGATTTGCTTAACAACTGCAGTGGTAAAAGCGGGTCTGCTTACCTGATGACTCTCATATAACAATTGCCTGCTTAGTGACTGAAATTTCAGTTCCAACTGTGGTCATAAGTCAAGGATTACCTGTAGTGAACCTTCCTTTTTTACAAAGCAGTCTACTATCCCCTCCATCCTCAAATATATTTATTGTTAAGGAAGATTCTCTGGCATTCAGTTGGAATTTGCTTTCCTCTAATTTAATCCATTATTTCATGCAGTGACAAAGGCAGGTTTTGGTCTTCTATGCCATCCTTATGGGAGTTTCACAAATGTCCCCGTATCTTCTTCAGAGTTGTCTTCTCAAGGCCAAATGTACCACTTTCCTCAAGGATCATCCTTTGAACCAATTCCAAGATATCTGATGCATTATCTATAAAGAACAGACTGCAACTATTGGAATTTGTCCAAAAGGGCTTGCTGGTTAAAGTATTTTTGGTATTCGTCGCTTGAAGAATTATTACAAAAATGTCAGAGAAGTTTCCACAGAAAACAGCCGCTCTTGGCAGCTGCAACTGGACAGGACAACATGTCTTCCTTGTGTTTACATTTACAGCATGTTAACTGCAATGATCTGTTACATCCATGTTTCTTCTATAAGATGGGATCATCCACACAATAGTCCTAGCAGATAAATCTAGATAAGGCAGATAAGGCAGCTCAGCCCAAGGAGTTACGAGCAGATAGTAGCGGAACTCCTCTGAACTTTGCAACAGGAGAATGGTCTTTTTCCCTTCAGGAGAGGCAGCTTACTTGAATAAATACTTTGCCCACACAATGCAGTGGATGGGTTCAGAAGGAGTGTTCCGAATGGTGCAGCCTGGAAACGTTTTCTGGGTTGGTTTAGGATGACATTCATAACACTCTGTCACTCCCTAATGCAGAAAAAAAATTAGGAAAAAAAATTACTGCAGAGTGAGCATTGATAAATTTTGAAGATTATAATGCTGCAGCACCAGACACTAGAAAGACAGTAACGTCTTACCTTTTTGATAACGGTGACTTGCCCAAGATAGCCTGCGGTTCCACTTTCTATAAGAGGGATATCAGCAGCCAAACACATCCTGTTCACATGGTTACGGGCAGCTGGGCAAAGAGATGACCATTACTGACTTCCAAGAACCAAAAGAGCTAGGTTCAATACTGCCATATTTCTCCCGAAAGTACAGTGATGTCAGTCCTACAAGACAGACCTGACTAAAATAGCTGTCTTCCAATATTTGAGGGGCTTCACAGAGAAGAGGTCAGCCTATTCTCCAAAGCACCTGAGGGCAGGACAAGAAGTAATGTGTGGAAGATTATCAAAAGAAGAGATTCAACCTAGAATTAAGGACAAATTTCCTGCCAGTCAGAACAATTAATCACTGAAACGGCTTGCCTCCAGAAGTTGTAAGTGCTCCATCACTGGAGGTTTTCAAAAAGACTGGACAACCATTTGTCCGGAATGCTATTGAGTCTCCTGCTGAAGCAGGGGGTTGGACTAGAAGACCTCCAAGGTCCCTTCCAACTTCGTTATTCAATTTCTTTCTAGAAAACTATGCCACTGTTGAGGGCTGGAAGGGATGGCATGATGAACTACATTAGCCTAGCAGTTGCTAGGAAGGAGGGAGCGCATTCCAAGAAAGGGGACCTGACAAGAAGCAACACAATCCAGAGCTGGATAGCAGACAAGAGGAGAGATTTAGGGTAGCCACTTTCTAGAATATCTCCCAGGATAGATCCCTTGGAGCAGTGATGGCACCTTTTCGGCACAGAGTGGCCAAACTGGAATGGGCGGACACGCCGGAAACCCAATTTCCAGTGCTCCGGTGCATGCGAAGACCAGCTGGCTGGTACACATGTATATGCCAGAAACCACAAGAGCAGCTGGCGACGGTGCGCATGCCCAGAGGGCTTTGCATGCCACCTCTGGCACATGTGCCATATGTTCGACATCACGGTCTTAGAGCAAGTGTAATAACGTTTAGTCTGATAAGATTCCGTCTATTTGATGGAAGCAAATAATAAACTGAACCTCTTTGAGCCTGGGGAGATGCGAACTGCTGAACTGCAAGCAGCTGGCATTCAGCAGCAGTACTGCATTCTATCCACTGCACCACCACCTCTTGTAGGGAGGGGCTTGTCCGATACGTTTTCTCAAATTAGTTTCTGACTACTGCACGGGCAGCAGTTCTTCTGTCCTTCAAGGCCATTCCCTACCCTCTAAAAGAGGATATTGTTCACTTTGATCACTGGGCAACAATTAAATTAGCAGCATTTAACATGAATTCTTAAATATTATTCTCATGTCTATCTATGCATGCAATCTTATTATGAAATACACTGAAAGAAATGTAGAGAATATTTGAAGTTATGAATGCATTTGTGTATGCGATGCATTTAAAAATGTAAGATGCAAAGAGATATCTCACCTCTGTTATCTAAGGCATTCATTACTAGGGTGAACTGTCGAAAAAATTCCACATTATAATCAGGGCTGCAGAAAAAGAGTACATATCTGTTTTAATTAAGTGTGTCAAGTGAAACCTATGTGAATACAATCTTTTCCAAACATCAAATTGCTAGGCTTGTAATTCTACTGGTTACAAAGTAATTCAAAAATACTTTCTTTCAATTAATATATCAAAAGAGTTTGAAGAAAAATAAAATGTTTTATTTCAGGCTGGAAAGCTTTGATAGAAAATTGCTGCTCTTTCCACAACCTGTTTCTTTAAGCAAAAGCTAGTTAGGATCCCAACAAAAATATTTTATTTTCTGAATAAAATTGACTGCGTTTATCTAGACAGATATCTAGTGAAATATACTTTGTTTGGAATATGTACAGCTGATAATGAGGTTTCAGTAGCTATCAGGTATTCTATGTTACCAAATCAGAATTAAGTAGAAAAAGAAAATTCAAATGGTCTGATATATTACAATGCTTCAAGTTATGAAAGAAACCCAGTTATGTGTGTGACAAACAAGAGGTTTTTAAAAAAACAACACTAAAAATCTTAAGAACAAGAATCAGGCATACTTCATAATGCTGTCATGATAAGCAATAATATTAGCTTGTTGGTGAAATTGTAGCACACTTTCCTTGGCAACCTGCAAGAGATCAAGAAAGCATATTGATACTCAAAAACTAATTAAATCTAAATTTTATACAGTAAGTCGAAATGACCTTATGGATTTTTAATAATTCTACAAGACGAATAGGCAGACACAAACCCAACTGAGATGAAAAGCAAAAGGTTGGTGTATATACACCCTCTTGTTATTTAGTGATGGCAGTCCTTTCCAGGGACTTGGTCACTAAGCAAAATAGTTGCTACATGAACACACGTGAGAGAGAGAGAGGGAGGGAGAGAGATACACTGCAAAGATTGCGCAGCCCAATTCTGAACGGGCTGCATCCCAATACTGGGCCACAGTTCAGGGGTTGGGGACCCCTGCTCTAAGTCCTAAACAACTTATGATTTTACTTAGTGCCCAGATCTGGATGGCTTTGGAGGTGTAATTTTTTAAAACATTTTAAACATGTCTGCTTTTTAAACATATTTTGGTTATTTCTTGTTTACTTGCTTTTAACACAATGTTAGACACCCAAGGCTGCAATATGAGTTAGGAAGCTGCAAAATTGAATAAAATGAATGAATATTTAAGGAACTGTTGTCCAATGAAAAATGGAGGAACAAATGAAAATGATTTCTTAAGAGAACTGAAAACTATAAGAAACTACATATACTTAGGATTCCTCTTACCTGAGCTTTTGATCGCCCAACATGCTTCTTTTGAAACAAGAACTGCCTGTTGAGATTACTGACATCAATGGTATCCAGATCAATCTAGAAATATAGTAATTGTAGTTACCAGATTTATTCAGATGAATTAACAAAAGCATGTTTTATGCATATCAAGATCAAGTCATTGAATGAAGAAGGACCCAGAGTTAGACCACCCCCTTGCTTTCACCTCAGTCTCCTCCAAAATGCAGCTAGATACTATTTCAACCCAATCTGGATGTGGGTCATTGTGGAATACAAATTATTAAATTAAGAAATAGTATTTCTCAATCAATTCTCAATTAATATTTTCAAATGCCTGCTTCAATTAGCAGTCCAAGGTCAGAAAAGAAAATATCTCACACAATATCTTATGCATCCATGACTGGGTCTCTTCTTTGTATGCTCAAGGCTTCATGTAGGTGCTTTGATAATCCCATAATTACTGGAATGCAAACAGAATGAACTGGGTCCAGGTTCAGTCATACCTAAACTAGAATAACCGAAATCAGTGAGACTTCAGTTCATCAAGGTATCAGTGGATTTGCTCCCAGCATAATTAAACCTGTACCCAACCTACTACATATTAAAAATATAGATACTTCTATTTTCTAGCTTTTACTTTGTAATAATCAACAATAACTTATTTTCCTTTGCATTATCAAATAAAATCAGTTCATTCTATCATTATGTCCTGGTGAACTCAAATTATAGAATGAGATTAATCAATAAAACATAGCTAAACTAAGCTTTATTAGCAGAGAAAATGTTACATGTACCCATCCCACACAGTGCCAAAGTATACTTATCTAAGCTAGAAATGTAGGATATGGAAGTTTAATTTATGGATGTCTGAAAATATTATTTGAAATCTTCCAGTTTTTGTATTCTTTCTTTATATTAAGGTTTGAAATTTTAAGTGTTTTATATTTCCTGCATAACCCAAGCCCTTCTGTGAAAACATCAATTCACTATTATTTTGCAATTAGGTGCTACCAAACGCACAAACACTGAAACAGGCTCTTAAGGAGTTTTGCAAAAAAGAAAACACTTCACTCTTCAACTTTGCAGGGAATATATTTTAAAGAGTTGCATTGGCAGCAAACAAAAGCTGAATTTTGAATCGACAATCTTTGCAGGCACATTACACTGCAAGTGCAAAGACCCATTAAATGCATTCACACAACATATTCAGTTTCACTAGTTGTAACCTGGGAGGGGCTCCCTTTTGGGGTTCATGTTAATCGCAATGTGCTAATCCAGGAAAACGGGTTCATTTATAAGGCAATCCTGCGCAAACTTCCATAAGATCTCATAAGCACCCAATGAACAAACGGAAAGACTTCAGATGCGAACAGAAACACTGAACTCGAAATCTAACATTCGCTCCCCGACAACAGAAAACCCCTCGTGAAAGAGGCCGCTGTTTCCCTTTGTCCTTTCTTTCCAGGCTCCGAATCCAAAGGTAGCCTGCGCTCTTTCAGGGAGGCTCCGCCGTCAGCAACCACCACAGCCAAACACCGGCGGCCTGGGAGCTGCAACGGCAGAAGCCTGGCTGGACCGGCTCCAAACCCCTCCTGCCTGCTCCCCCCTCCCTTCAGGCGGGAACCGCCGACAAAGGAGGGACCGGAGGCGGCCCAGGGCCCTGCGAGGGGGGCCCACCCGTCCTGCCGCGAGGAGGGAGGCCGCTTTCCCCCGCGGTACACCGGGCGCGGCTCCCCCCCCTCCGGCCCCCCCTGCTTGGATGCTAACCGAGGAGCCTCAACCGCAGCCCCGCGCAGCCTTCCGCCGGAGCCCCTCGGCCGCCTCCCCCCCTGCGGAGCGCCCGCCCGGAGGCCCCGGGAGTC
>JANHFT010005854.1:7808-19370 GCA_032467955.1 Pseudoxenodon macrops | reverse complement strand
ATGAGGTGAGTTAATCCTATCTTGTCCTCAGGGCATGACTTCATCTCATCAATTGAAGCTGAAGGGGGGGGGGGCAGGGACCTGCAGGAAGCTGCTTTGTCTTTAAAACTATTTTTTCCTTTTCTATAATGCAGGGGAAATATAATATTCTGCCTTTCTGATATTTCCCAGGGTATTTAATTCCTGTAGGAGGGGTGGGTGGGCGCTAACTTCCTTCACCTGCAGAGGTTGGCCTCCCGACTACCCCCTTTCCCACCCCACCCCAAACTGCCCAGCGCCATACAGGCAGCCGAGGCCAATTTGGGGCGAGGGCTTCGACCCCACGGAGGACCCCCGGCGCCTCCTCGCGCTTCGAGGAAGAGCCGGGCCCGGCACGGCGTCCCACTCTACTGCCGCCTCGCCATCGCCAGCACCGGGGCAAGAGCGAGGAAGCGCGGCTGAACTGCGGCGCCTGAGAGGCGGCAGAGGCTGGAGAGGCTCCCGAGAGCCGAGGTTTCAGGCGGGGACCCTCGCGGGATGCCTCGCTCGGCCATTGCCCGCCCGCCCTCTTGCTGCCCCACCCAGACCGCCTGGAGGAAGAGGCGGCTGCGGAACCGGTCCAGGCCCCCAACCCACCGGAGACCCGCCCAGCTTGCTGGCGGTGCCCTGCGACGGAAGGAGCCCATCGCCCGGCGGGACGACGGCGTCGCGCAGCCCCAGCAGCACCCGGGCCGGAGCGGCCGCCATGACGCCTCGGGCCACGCACGTGGCGGAAGAAGCGTCAGGACGACCGGAAGCGTGACCCCCGCTCCCGCCCCCCGGAGACGGCAGGCGAGGGCGGCCAAATGTGGAGCGCGAAGCTGCCCCTTTTCAACCAGAAGCCGGGCTGCTGCTGCTGCTGGGAGGACGGAAGGGCGCCGGTGAGCTTCTTGTGCGGACGGGAAGCCGCTCGGGGCGCCGGGCGAGGACGGGAAATTAAGGGAGGCAGGAAAGCGGCGGAGGGAGGCCGGCTGGAAGGGACTGGCTTCCCCCGGGGGAGGCGCGGGGGGCTTCGGCCGGCTCGGAAGGGGCATGGCGGGCAGGAGGGGGCGGCTTGCCGCGGATGTAAATGCTGCAGCGCCCTTCGCCTTCCTGAGCGGCTGCGGGAACGCCGCCTCCGCCGTTGCTGAAGAGCAGCGGGAGAGCGGAAGGCTGGTCTTGGGGCGGCTCCGTGGGCGGCTCAGCCCCCTTGCAGGCAACGCCAGGAACAGGTCACCGGCCTGGTTCTTCTCATTTCAGGCAGGGCTTTTTTAAGGCTCACGAGGCAGGTTGAAATCACGTCCCCTTTAAAGAGCCTCCTAAGCGTTGGAATGGAAACAGGAGCCGCCTCCCGGCAATGCAAGGATGGGGTCCAACCGTTGATTGTGCCGCCCACAATCGCCTTCTCAAAAGCGGCATCCACGGGACGAGAGAGGACAGACATTCTCCTGCTTTTGAGGGGCTGAGTCGCAGGTGGTTTTCCTGCACATCAAGTGTGTTTAAGGGTTTTTTTTTGGGCTTCCTATTAGATGACCCTAATACGGCAAACCTATTCTCTGTTACTTTGACATTGAATGATAATAGAAGATCATGGACCATTAAGATGTAATATAAGAAAATGATCAAACATTTAAAATTTAGCCCTGTTAATATTAATACTAAGCATGTTTCCATCCAAAGCTGTGAGACTGTAGGTTTAATTGCTAAACTTTACGTGGCCAAACTGTGGCCTTAAAACAAGTGAGCCAAAAGAAGTGGCCCAAATATCTACGTCTGAAATATGATTGAGCTGTAAAGAAATTTCACAAAGATTACTTTTCTTATTGAATGGTTTTATTCTGGCTTAAAATAAGAAGGCCCACTTTTCCGTAGCAAGATACACTGAAGGGACATCATGCTGCTTGCTGTTCATTGGGGTACAGTACACCCCAATTAGTAAACTCAAATAACTGATGGGTAAATCGAAACCAAATCATACCTTCATAATATCTCATTGGTATTTACAATTTATCTGGTTTAAATACGTTTGGGACACCTTATACAGTATACATAGTTATTGCAACAATACAGCACTTGCCTTTTGTCTAAAAAGCCCCCTCCAAACTGTTCAGTATCATGATTTGTGGATTCCAAAAAGGGGTTCACATGCAGAATATTACTAAACAATCTAATTCTACAGTTGCCAAATACTTGACCTCATATGGAAATGAATTACAAAATACTTCCTTATAGTGCTATACAAAAAAATATAAAAGTATGGTTCTATCACTTTATTAGTATTCCCATTTGCTAACAGTGCATTTATCCACATTTTATCACTACTGAACACGAAGGAAAATGAACAAAAATCCAGCAAATTAGATAAAATATTTTAATCTTTGGATCCCTTTATTCTTGCGGCTTTCAGATATACATAAAAATACAAATTATTAAAGATCTGTATCTAATTATAACTTAATAGCAAAAGAAGTCATAACTAGTTATTCAGACTTAACCTCAGTTACTCCAAGCAAAATCACTCTAGTGATACTGGGGTAAAAATGAACAGTCAATGTCTCCAAGCTACAGTCCATCAAAGCTCTGGCAATCACAGACACTAAGAAATCATTCTCAACTGAGTCTGCCAACAATACAAAACAACATTTGAAGATTCGGCACATGGAGACATTTCATTTTTATTCCAGGCACATCAATGGGAACAAGAAGTCAGTGACTGGCTCTTTTTTCACTTACTATCATAACATGACCTGCAAACTGTGCATAAAGTGTTAAAAGGTTTATCTTTATCTAAATAGTCCCTTAGTGTGGTCCAATTCTACAGCAAGACCAAAAACTAGAAAATGGATTTCTTGCAAGAGAAATATTTTAATCCTTCTGAATAATGGAAGAACATTTCAAATATTTATTGGTAGTCAAAATATAAAAACAAACAAATTTAAAGCTGAAAAGCTAGAAAGAAACCCTCCAAACATGTGTTTAGCATTTCAACACGGCAGTTTTGTAGACTTAAAAATGTTTATTCTTAAAAAAATTAGTTGCTTTTTATACAGCTATACAAAATCCCTAGTGTTTCTTTGGCAATGGGATAATCATGGAATTATACAACTATAAAAAGCTTCCTTTGCCTAAGAAACAGCATTTTCCATGTTTATACTTCCTTTACTGACAAACCAATTTTTTTACTGCCCAGCATCCTATTTGACAAAAATTACAACTATCTGAAAAGAGATTATAGGATTTCAAATACAACCTTCACTGGATCAACACACTCACAGTACTGACGGCCTTCTGCATACAATTGTCTTTATAGCCTGCAGCAATTATAAAATACAATTTTAATTCAGAAAACCCCTTTCTGTAATGAAAAAAAAATACTAAAACTCCACTGAAGTACAGCTTTATACTTTTAACTATATGTAAGAAATTATTTAAGTTTTCTATCTCAAATATATTTAATAATCTTGGTTTTGAAGATGGCCATATTTTCAAAAAAGGTTACTGCTCCTTTGAAATTAAAAACGAACGCTCGTGCTGGTGAAGTTTTAACAGCAAATGAACATAATTCTTTGCAAAACCCAACACCTCCTTGGTACCATGAAGATCAGCAAGTCCACCTGCTTTCAAATTCTTTGTAGATTATGCTGCAACTTTGTTGTCTTTCTAAAAAGCAATGCAAGAGTAACATTACTTTTGGTTCAAGCTGATATAAAGTCAATTTGATCAAGATCATAAACATTTTGAAAGATGGGCAGCCATACAAATCTGATAAATAATAAACTTGTCATCAAACTTTCAAAATGAATACATGAGTTTCATTACATCTACTAAACCCTGCCAGCTATGCATTACACAACATAAATAAGCTCCTACAATAATGATAACTACTGTACATCAAAATATGAATGGAATAGAAATGTATGCTCTGAAGAAAAAAAAATAAGCCATGCCTCTTCCTTTAGAGCCGTGAAAAGTCCCAATTCAATGCCTGGTAGAGATGGAAAGTTCCTTGCTGGGGATATAGCTAATGAGGGTAGACAGAGAAGTGGTAAAAGAAGTTGATAAAAAGGAAACTTCACCATGAATCTGTAGCCCATTTATTGTGCTGCTTAATTAATTCAACAAGGCCACCCACCAGTGGCGGAATGGCAGGAAGATTCATAGAACCATGTTTTCAGGTTTTGTTTTCTGTTTCATTGTACCTATAAGATCATGCCATAAATATATATTTGTAAAAATCATAAAGATGTACTGAGATAATGGCACCATAATTAAAGGAAAAAGTGAGTGAATCATCTAAACTATTTTAGTTCTGTAAATAGCACTATAATTAGTAATTTACAGATTAGTAATATTGGTAACTGCCTTACCCTATATTCAAAATCCGCGAACTCCCTGCCGCCACGGCCACCTCTGAATCCACCACGAAAACCCCGAGGAGCATTGTAGTTTCCTCTTGTGTTTCCACGTCCTCTACCTGCCCGGAAGCCACCAGCTCCTCCACTTCCCCCTCTGCCTCTGTATCCCCCCCGACCACGGTTTGAACGCAGTGGAATCCCAAATGTCTCTGCATTTAGTCTTCTTTCCTCTGCCCAGTTTGGTCTTCGGTCTCTGAAAGATATAGAAGTGACATGTTGCTGACCAATTTCTTCCTAAAAAGATACTTCCAGCAAATGACCACTAGAAATGCCAGGGCTAGTTAGCAAAATGAAAAGCAAAAACTATATTGCAGTGTATTATGTAACCTCTTTCTCAAGCCTGTAGTACTGAACACTCAAAGGAAAAGAGACAGGCGAATTTAGAAATGCCAACATCTTCATTAAGTTCCACTTGGGAGAGAACTGAGATCAGAAGGAATTAATTAAACTTGATAAACTGATATAGTGCTTAGAAGTTTCTCAGATGTTAAAAAAAATGGACTGCATCTTTTTGCAAGAGAAAAATGATGAAATAAACCTTGTCCACTGCCTCAGCATTGGATATTGAGAGAACCGGCCTGATTTTAGCAGAAGTCTGAATCTCACTGCCAGGTCTGCCAACTTCAGCACACTCTGCTTTGTTGGCATCTTGCCATAAAATGCAGAGGGGGAGAGATTGGGGAAGTAGGAGGGGGAGAACGACAGTGTGACAAGAACCAGAAGTGTCAATCTGGAACAGGCCAGGCCAATCAAGGA
Organism: Pseudoxenodon macrops; assembly: GCA_032467955.1. Taxonomy (NCBI): domain Eukaryota; kingdom Metazoa; phylum Chordata; class Lepidosauria; order Squamata; family Pseudoxenodontidae; genus Pseudoxenodon; species Pseudoxenodon macrops. The sequence goes on along the minus strand of JANHFT010005854.1, from coordinate 14,202 downwards.
CTGAGCCATGAGAGCAGACTGTGAAACTCCACCAAAGACAAACATTGGACACTGACAGTCAATGGGGGAGGGCCAGAGAAGAGGGGGAAATGCCGGTTTTGCATAGGAATATTCAGATCCAGTTTTGCTTATGCTGTAACCACTTGACTTTAGTAAAAGTAAACCTTTCACTTCAAAAATGGAGTTGAGGGTCTTTCTTTTCTAAATGCTCAAATCGGGACAAGCCTGACACTCAGAAGTCTCCATTTATGGTTGATATGTCCTGCAGCAAAATGAGTAGAGTAGAATGAACGGTGGCATGCTTGAATACAGAAGAAAGATTATACTTATAAAAACAAGCTATTGTTTTGGCATAAGATAGAAATCATTTTTAATTGCAGACACTGGAATCAAAAGTTACACCCACCTACATGATGGACTAGTCCAGTTCATTTACTGCCTTCATTCTGCTTAATGTGAAAAAGAAACTTCAGTTCTCTATTCACATTCAAAATTCTGGCTCAAACATGCTACATGTTAGTGTCAAAGGAATATCGTGTAGCTTGCTCAGAAAAACTTGGTACCTGTTGTCATCACAGGAAATGTTATCAAAGAAAGACTTGGTTTTGTCATAGTAGCAATTGGGGCCAAGTGTGTCCTCATCATCTGCGTTGCCTTCACTGTTTTGGGTGTCAACACCTGAATCGCCTTTATCTTCCCCATTCACAGGTTTTTCAGGCTTATCCTCTAGGAAACCAAGAGATGAAAAGAAAAGAAAAATTACCATCCTCAATGACCAGTCTAGGAAAATAATCTCTGGGAAAAAAGGTAGATAACCATTCAAATTCACTATCACAGCCTGATCTTGAGTGCAGCTGCTTTGGAGTAGAACAGTTTACATGGGGGAAAGGAACCCCAAAACTAGAAACAAACACAAAATGGTTCTTTTAAACTTTTTCTGTTTCTTTTTTAACCACACTTTACCATATTCCTATAAGTAGCAAAAAACTATAAAGTTACACCAGGACAATCAGGTAGATCCAGATACCTTTAGAAACACTTGAAATCATTATGCCATGATGATTTTCAATTGATTCCAAGCATGATTGGTATGAACTGAACCTATAACTGAAAACTATAATTACATTCTATTAATTCAGACTATTTGGATACTTAAATCTGGTGCAGTTGCATTAGAATGTGAGACAACTTTGCAAATTACTTTAGGGAAAATGAAAATTATGTAGGAGAGAATTCAAAATTTTTGATTATGTCTAAATGAAACCTCTCTTCAACAAAAACACTCTTAACACTTAACTCCAAAATCAGCAAGCCTCATTAAAAATAAAAAGGCTCCGTTCACCACTTACCTTTCAGTTTTAGCTTATTATGAAATTCACGATGTATTTCATCTTTATTAAACTGTGCATTTGCACTTTCAAAGTCAAAATCCTTCTCAAACTTCATGGGAACATCCCGCCTAATACCAAACCTTCCTCTGCCTCCCCGATGGCCTCCCCGGCTCCTCCGTGAAGGTGCACCTGGAACTGTAACAGCAGCAACAAAAAGAAAAACAGGGTCTAAAGGCACCACAGATTTTCAGGCTTTGTAAACAAGCATCCTGAAATGACATTCAACGTTGACCAATGGGCCATTTCCTGTTTGCCAATAATAATAATGTGAAACAACTTGTATCAACTTGTGTCACCAGATAAGATCAGTTTACTGAAGACATATTGAATGTTTTATTTTGTGTTAATTAGCTTAAAAAGTCACAGAAATCCTGAATTAATGTGTTTCATAAGACTGAAGATTGTTTTACTCAATTATTTCAGGATCAAAAATATTTGCATTTTGGGTGAGACACAAAACTCAAAAGTCATCAGTGATGAAAACATGCTAAGTATCCTTAGAAAGAAAGCTTATGACCAACACCAACCCCCCATCTCTCAGGAGAGGAAAGAAGTTGCTTGTTCTCTTTCACAAACAACATCCTTGTAATATCTGAATGAGCTGTTTGTGGATCAGAACTGAGATCCACTCTGGTCCTGCTTTGTTCCAATCAGCACTGGCTGAAACAAGCCACCTTCTCTGTACTCAGGGACACAATGCAAGACGTTCTATCCAGTTGTTCTCATGTCCAAAGGAAGCAGAAAACAAGGAGGGGGGATGTTCTTATCACCTGAACCCCTTAAAGCTGGCATTGTAGTTTAGCCCACCCTTTGGCAGAATGTTTGATTTTCAAAAGTGATTTCAGTTTACCCATTTGTCGTTTGTTTTCATTTCTTAGATGTTCTACTTCACATCTTGTCACCTTATGTGCTTCAGCTAGAAATAGAGGAAATGCAAATAATACTTGCAATAAATACTTACAATCAACAAGATTAATAATTCTGTTTAGCACAAAAACACAGAACGGATAGCCAGGGCAGCAGGGGTTTCTGAGAAAGCCGTTTTGGTCACTGCTTCAAATGCAGATGTACAAGATTTCTGTGCACATTTGAAGGGGCACATGCCCGAAACAGGACCTGAGCCTTTTGACCCCCGAACAGAACCAACAGGGTCAGGGTATGCTTTGGTCTCTGCATAAAGTGCAAGTGGTCCTCGTTTAACAACCATTTGCTCCGTGGCCATTTGAACTCCCGATGGTGCTGAATGAGTGGTACTTCAAGAGTATGGCCGTTGCAGAGCCCCTGTGGTTTATATGAACACAGTTCAGGTGCTTAGCAATTAGCCTGGATTCCACCCATCACAGTGATTTGTGACCTCCCCTACTGGTTTCCCACAGGCAAAGGCACAGGGGAAGCTGGGATCACGTGAGCTCCTTGCTTAGTGACAGTGACTGAGGCCTGCTGATTGCCATCGCTAAGTGGTGTAGTCCAGTGAACCCTGTTGCTTAGTGATGACTATTCTGGTCCCAATGACTATCTTTAAGCAAGTACTACCTGTATGTTGGCAGTGGAAAGGTCAAGGTTGGTGGGATGTACTGCACTGATGTAGCAGCAGTGGCTAAAAAGGGAGAAACAAAGGTCAGGGTGGGAAGCCAGTGTCATGGGGCAGGTGAGAGATGTTGCTCCTGAGGAGAGAAACATTGCAGTGCATGCTAGTCTTGCCCTACTCACCCCATATCAGGCTTTGTCTCATCTGGGGCTTGGGAAGAATCCGAATATTCCTGGTTTCATTTCTGCCAAACTCTGGCTGACTCTAAAGGTTTAGTGGACCTCTCAGAATGGGATGGGTTTGTTTCCAGATTAAGAACCGTTACGTTTTCTTTTCCGCATATGCCCCAGAACAAAAGGATAAAATTTTCCAAGCTAGAATCCACCATGGAACAGACCTCTCTGCTGGCAGAAGTATCTTCCCAGATACGAGACAGAAAGAGGCACCTATCATTTTATCTCAAGGCCTCACATTTATCTGCAGGCAGCCAGATAATCTGATTTCCACTTTAACAGATAAGATAAATCAAGATTCAATTACATGGATTTTCAAAAGAGTAATAAAAAGACCAAAATGTCTAAAGCACTCCACCATACACAATGTTGCAGCAATATCATACTAAAGTAATATTCTACCTCTCCTGTGATCCTGGTGATCTAATGTTTTTTGGTTGATAGGCCCAAGTGGTCGGTTTGAAAGAGAACTTCTCCCAACTGGGACCGAGGCAGGTAAATGGGCAGTTTGCACTGCTTGTTCCAGGGTTGGACTCTTTCTCAAGTGATCTAAGGGAGGCGGGGTGGACCGAGCTGAAACAGAAGCAGGACATACACTATTAGTTTAGGCCCTTCTTTAAGGATTCCTTAAAAATCTACTAATTCACTTGAAGTAGTCATAATTTTCTCAAATAGAATTTATCTGTAAAGTTAGGTGAAAGTATTCCCCCTTTCTCATTTTAAAGAAAGGGAACTCGTCTTGCTGTAAATCTTTATCCTCAGTCACTAATTCTCTTCCCATAAATTTTTCTTCTCTCTTTTAAGGAGGAAAGGATCCAGTAATACTGGATCTGCTAGACTTGGGTGGGGTGGATAATTTTATCACTTATTTAAATTTGTTCGAGACTTGGCATTACTGTTTTAGTCATTTTCTTAAGACAACAGCTTAAAAACAGAGCTTGAACAGGAAGGAGATTGCTTTTTTAAGTTCTAGGAGACTTGTTATCTGCTTGGAAAAACAGATTGTGTATCCTCATTCCATAGAATAAACTCTCAGTTTCCTGGGAAAAGGCACAATAAAGCACCTTTCAATTATGTTTAATTATTGTGTTATAACATGGGATTTCATTAACAGATCACTGAAAATTCTAAAAAGTAGTACTATTATTTATATTTTCAGAAAGTTTTTCCTCCCAAGTGAAATATACTTTCTGACAAGTCTTTGAAATAGTTTATGGAATTATTTAAATTACAAAGCCACCAGTAGATATATTAGCAAAGGGCACAAAGATTTTTTTGACTTAAGTTTGAAATCTCTTGTTTTGAGCTAAAAATATTTTTGGAATCATAAAAGAGGACTGGAGCAATTCTGACTGTTTTGAATTTGAGAAAAGGCATTCAGTTTTGAAACACGTTGAATTTGAGATGTTTTGAATACCACTACAGAACAAACAAAATAATGTGTAACAAACCAAATATAATTGTACTTGGAAGCCAGAGAATACAAATTAATATTTTCCTTATACCAAAGAATAGCACAGTAGTTCATGATCTTGAATTCTAGAGGAGGGGATTTTTCAACAGTGACACTGCCCAGAAGACCCTCTTCACAGAGTTCAATAAGCCTAGAGCCACTCAGGCCCAATCTAGGCCTGCAATTGATCACAGCTTTTGTAAGCTTGTTACCACTGTTGCCTGATGGAGAGTATTTAATCAACATCTCATTTGCAATGAGATAAAGCTTCCAATAATGATGCAAGAATCAGGTTATATAGGCAGTCCTTGACTTATGGCCACAATTGAGCCCAACATTTTGGTTGCTAAGCAAAACAGGTATTAAGTGAATTGTCTCCCATTTTACAATATTTCTTACCGCAGTTGTTAACTGAAATGCTGCAGTTGTTAAGTTAGTAACACGGCTGTTAAGTGAACCTGGCTTCCCCCCACTGACTTTGCTTGCCAGAAGGTCGCGTGACCTCCCACCACCACCCCAGGACCCTGCAACCATAATACATACAGATTAACAGAGTTGGAAGGGACCTTGTAGGTCATATATGCCAGTTGCCAGGGTCTGAATTTTGAGCATGTGATCACGGTGATACTTCAGTGGGCATAGTGTGAAAAGCAATAAGCCATTTTTTTCAGTGCTGTTGTAACAATGGTCATTAAACAAATTGTTGTAAGTCAAGAACTATCTGTATACCCAGCCAGAAATATATGAGGACGTGAGAATCCTTCTATGTGTTTGTTTGCATTTATAGCTGCTGACTAGTATGCTTATGTAGAAAACAGATAAATAAGGATTTTAGAAATTATAACTGCAATTTCCTCACTAAGATCTAGTGTGGTCCAAGCCTTCAGCACAAGGCTTTAATATCTGATATGGAGAAACAGGGCAGGGCATATACAAATGTGCTATGCTTAAACCTGTGCTATCATCATTTGGAGACCAGAGGTTTACACCTTAAGACTTGTTGACTTCAACTCCCAGAGATCCTCAGCCAGCTTCGCTTCATTGAGGAATTCTGGGAGTTGAAGTCCACAAATCTTAAAAGTTGCCAAGGTTGGAGACCCTTGATTTATAGAACACCTATTACATTGTGGAATACGTGACTGAATACATGACAATTATAAGGAATGTGAAACGATTAATTCTCTACCTTGAGAGAGCTGTGTTTTTAGTGATCTTGCATCTGTGGTAAAAGTAGAACCAACTGCACTGTTTTGGGACAAGCTACTACTTGCTGGAGTTTCTGTTCCAAACGATGTTAATGAATTTCCTGCATCAAGATAAAAGAAATGTTATTTTTACCATTAATTTTTTTTAAACAGATGAAGTTACTCAGCTTCCTTGGGTGTCAGTGAGCTGTATATGGGATTGCCCTTGAAGGCCACTCAGAAGCTCAACTCGTCCAAAAGGGAGCAGCTCAAAGAGCTGCAGGCATCCCTGTTTGACCATAAGATCCCTTTACTGCAGGGCTCTCCAACCTTGGCAACTTTAGGACTTGTGGACTTTGGACTTCCAGTTTTGCTTTCAGCGAGATCAGAGCTGGGACCGCAAGCCCTGCGGCCAGCTTCGAACTCTCCATGCCTAAGGGTCCAGATTGGGACCATAACCCCCCCAAAGAGGGGGTGAAGTAAAGGGGGACCGCCAGCAAAGTAGAGGGGGCTGCATTGGCTTGTGATCTGGACAAAATCTTTCTTAAAAAATAAATAACAACCCCAAGAAATACGAGGGGGAAGAATATGGAAGCTAAGTGCTA
>JANHFT010005852.1:14511-28984 GCA_032467955.1 Pseudoxenodon macrops | reverse complement strand
ATGAGAAGCAAAATGTCTTTAAAGAAAAACCAGAAAGTCCAGTTGCCTCTTGAAAAAAGTACCTTTGGGACAACCATGACCTGGATGACTGAGAATCTCCATAGATTTAGAAAGGTTTTATTTTTCCTTTTTGAAAAAAAGAGCATTTTGCATGAAAATTTATATGAAATTATGTAGGTAATTTTAGATATTATGGCAAGGTAGGGTGCCATAATGCTAAATGGATAGTCTATTCTCAGTCTACCTGGCAACCCTCTTCTTTTTATCTTCCAGTTTCTTTTGAGGGAATCTCTTAAATGTTATGTTAACACCTGTAATTCTATACAATATTATGCCATCAGTTAGAGTTAGTAGGTCAGTGTCATGATAAGCTTAGCTAGATGAGAAGGTCTTGTAGCCCTGGAACATGGAGCCCTGGAAAAATTAGCTTTAATGTATAGGAAGAGCTTTCCCCATCCGATGATTGCATAGCAGCATATGGTCTCTTCACATGAAGACTCTTATATCTTACTGGTACCAGATCTAGTGTTATTCCAAACATTTCTTTAGGATTCAAGTTTGCAAGCAATAATGTAATCAGGAAGGTATTAAATTTAGAACCTAATCCAACACTGCAGCAAATTTTATATTTGATATAACCAATATATTCTCATTATCTTTAAAGATTTGTATGCATTTTATTGTTATCACTTTGGTGTCCCATGCTCTATGTGCTGCTCTGTCTGTAGCATATCAAGGTTCTTTTGGAGTCAGAAGCAATGACCACACAGTAGGAGTATTTAAGACTTTATTCCAAGGCAATATAAGAAAATAGCATAAAAATAACATAATAATATACCATAGAATAGACATCAAAGAAATACTGTCGAATAAAATATAACTTGACACCAATCTAAGATTTTTTTTAAAAAAACTGAAGAATGCTGTAGGACAAAGAAAAAAAATATTTCAGTCCCTTCTGCCATTTGACACAGAGAAATGATGTCAGCTCATTGCTAGCAAGCATGCACCACTCTTCCAGATAGTTCTTCCTCAATGTTCCATCCCATAGGAATTTAGATTAACATACGGTATATACTGTATAGGCTCTGAATCACCACTTCTCACATACATTTCATTGGTCTCATCTCATTGAAGTTTGTCAAGGACAAGTTTGTCTTATCTTATTTCTGGAATGCTTTGTTTAATGCCTTCTTAATTCTGCCAAAAAAGCGTATTTGTTTATATCAGGTGGCAATGACACCTTTTCAAGGTTAAGAAATGTTTGTTTTTGCCAGGTGGTGATGAGACATTTCAATTAAGAAGTATCTGTTTCAAAGGCCTTTGGATTGAGATACATTATCCTACTCTAGTCTACAGAGATGTTCCACAAAGGACAAGACAAAACCAAGCATAAACCAAGTATAACCCTTCAATGAGTAAAATAAATACTTGATTAATTCTACATTATATACTAAAAGATAGCATAACATAGGAATATAATACACCATGTTTGATACAACGTGAAAGTTGCCAGTTAAGGCAACAAGTTAGAAACCAGGAGACAGTGTATTCTAGTCCTACTTTCACACAAAGCCACTGGGTTACTTTGGACTACTCACTTCCTCTCAACCCTAGGAAAGATTACAGGGACTGATCCAGGAAGTCTCCATGAATTGTACATGATTGAACAGAAGGAAAAAATGTACAATACACTTTAGAGCAGGGGAGTCAAACTCAAAGCCCTCGGGCCAGGTCTGGCCTGCGGGATGCTTAGATCTGACCCGTGGGGCTCACCTGGAAATAGCAAAGGACCGTGGTGCATCTGCTAGATAAAATGGGGCATAGGGCGACTGCGGGGGGACTTATATACCGCTTCATAGTGCTTTACAGCACTCTCTAAGCAGTTTACAGAGTCAGCATATTATCCCCAACAATCTGGGTTGACAAGGTTGACTCAGCCTTCCATCCTTCCACGGTCAGTAAAATGAGGACCCAGATTGTTGGGGGAAATATGCTGACTTTGTAAACTGCTGAGAGAATGCTGTAAATCACTATGAAGCGGTATATAAATCCTAAGTGCTATTGCTATAGTCAGTGGTAGCAGTTAGCTAATGGAAGGAATCGCGTAGGAAAATAAGAGGTAGGTTTTGCTGATTTTCTCACCCATCAACAATCGGTTAGCTAAATATATTATGCAGATCTATTCATCTAGACATAAGCACTTTGTGTCCTTTTATAAAAGAGTTAGCTTTTGCAACTTCCACCTTTCCATGTTTATCACAGCTCTTAGGGAAATATGAATTCACAATGAAATCAGCCTGAGCACTGAAGCATTAATTAGACTTCACAGTGCTGGTTGTCAAAAAAACAAACACAATTTATAGGTCAATTTGAAGTCATTTTCTGTTAATGTTTGTATATTGTCCCCTCCACCTCTTTTCTATCCCAAAAAGTCTTTCTTTTTTCTTTTGTAGAACCTGTCAGGACAAAAACGAAGCCATTTTCATGAACTTTTCTATACAGATGTAGAGTAGGGTGGGTAATGCAAAATGTGAGAGAGATTTGTGGAGGCATTTAATGTAACATTGTCACTTCCCATCTTTTTAATGATGGCAATTGATTAAATTGATTTAAAAAGTCATATATTCAGAAGTCTCTTGTGGTCTGTATATTTCTTAGTTTTACTCCCTATTCTATATATAAAGTAATGACACAGAATTTTACAAGTGGATCTGAAAATGACCTGAACACTTCATTTACAGTAAAAGCTGCTTAGCATTTCATGACCTACTACTTTACAGTTTCCTTTTTCCTGTACCTTTTCCTGTATATACCTCCTTTTTCACATTTAGTGCTTTCTCCTGTTTCATATCTACATGAAGCCAGTGAGTGAGATCACCCAATGGTTTAGAGTGAGATAAGGTAGCATCATTATGCTGGTAATACTCAACCAGGGGTGTATATTTTTACTGCCAGTTCACTCAGGGTCATGAAGCGTGACCGCATGCACGCACGCAGCAGTCAAAAACTAGTTTCTGCGCATGCGCAGAAGCAAAATCCAATGTGGCAGTGCCCACGGAGCCACCAACAGGACTGGCTCCATAACATCATTGCCAAGTTACTACCGGTTCTATAGAACTGGATAGAACCAGTAGGAACCCACTTCTGTACTCAACGTAATATTTCAACTCCAGTTCATCTAAATTATAATATAGATGTTCTGTTACAGTACCTGAAAGCTATAGGCGGGGGGAGGGGTTGGATGGGGTGCAACAGGCTTTAGATGAACCCAAATAGGACCAAATGGCCCTCTGTTTTGGGATTTCCTGATTCTGGGGATCTTCTATCTTTGGTTCTGGATGGGGTGGTACTGTTTCAGACAGATCCCATTTACAACTGGGGAGGTCCTCCTACCTGAGGCCTTTGCACAGCTTCAGACTGTGCATCAGTTGCAACCATTCCAGGATCAAGGAGCCTCGGTGAGAGCCACAAATGTCCTCCATAATCTCCACATTGGATATTGCAATACAGCACCTATGGGACTGTCCTTAAAGATCATTCAGAAGCTTCAGCTGGGGAAGAATGTTGTAGTGTGGGCAGTTAATAGCATTAGTTATTCAGGGCATTTAGCACCTCAGCTCCACAATCTGCATTGATTCCCAATGTGCTTCTGGGTGCAAGTCAAGATACTGGTATTCACGTTTAAATATCTTCATATCTTGGGATGGGATTCCTTTTAGGATTATCTTTCCATAGTTGTTTCTAACTATCCCATGCAGGAGGAGTAAGCTCCTGGTACGATTGGCTAAACAGTGTTAGTTGCACGGTCCAGGAGGAAAACCTTTGTTGGCATGGCACCTACTCTTTGAAGCATCATTCCTTCTAATATTAGCTAAGACCAAACCCTGTGGGTCTTTCTCAGAGCCTGAAAATTTGGTTTTGTGCCTAGACTGCCACCACCACCCCCGTATAGAATAGAGCTTGTCACTTGGCTTTGTTGGTGGTTATTTTGTGAGACTCATCTGCTATATGTTTTTATTTTCTCTGTTTTATTGATTCTATGTGACAGAATCACATATGCAACATGGGCAGCTATATTAAACAATATGTAAATAAAATATTAAGAATGGCATTGTGAATTCACTGAGTTTTGCTTTGACACAGTGGAGATGTTAGCATTTGTTGACAATGCTTTAATTTTGGCCTTTAAATTTGCTTTTTCTAAATCATTCAATCTGTATGAAAACAGAGAATAGAAATCAGCTCATGAAAACTAAAGCATATCTTATTAGAAAGGCAGATATTATGCACTGTCAAAGTACTTGGGAAGAACAATTCAAAGTTTTGAGTGGAAATAAATGCAGAGATATATTTGCATCTCTTCCTCAGCATTTAAATAAATGCATTCTAATCAAAAAATATGGAAGAGAAATAATTTTGGCCTGTCCACCAATTGATCTCCAGTTTTTCTTGGCTTTCTTGATGCATTGATATGGGTAAGGATTTGGGAAAATATGGTTCTAATAGGTCTACAGATTCCCCCTGCCCAAATCTTCTTATCTTTGCTTCCCAACATTTGGTTCTTTCTTTTCTTAACTTCCAGGTTTCTCTCACTCATTATCACTGATCTTGGAGAGCAAAGTCCTGATTAATCTCAGAGCCTCTAGGTTGAGTTGAGTTCTCTGATTGTAGCTTTAAATATTCTGTTCTATTATTTTGATAGAGATGAGGAAGATTAACTCATTATGAACACCGTTTGATGCCCTTAAGTCAAATAGCTCATGTTGACTCCATTCATACAGTTTCCTTGGAAATGTTACGGGAATGATTTGCCTTCTTCTCGGATGTTTTTGTGACTTTCCAATCTGATCTATACCCTAGGATTCCCAGGCAGTGCCCCATCCAAGTACCATTTTCAGAGATAACCCAGGTTGGATACATGCTGCCATCTACTGTGCATCTGTGGGTGGTCAAAGTAGCTGCAAGGTCTTCTGCATGGATGATATTTTCAACTCTAATCAGCATTGTGACTGCAATTCTAATGTAGAATAAATCTTTGTGGCATAAGAGTTGCTTCAGGAAGTCATGTTCTAGCCTTGTTAGATAATAATATTCTGATAATCTGAACTCTGTATTGAACATATTTCTCTGGCTTTGTGGCTGAGATATGGGGAAGTCAGTCACTTTCACCAACTTTGTACATGCGGTACAATATCCCAAATGTTATCTAATCTCTTTCCTAAAGATCATGAAAAACAATAGTAGAACTGGCAGATTCAAATTAAGGGGACTCCTTTCATTGTTAAGATAAAACTAATGCATCAATTTCAATAGCAATTTACTTTCTCTGAACTTGCTGTAGAACCGTGTCAGTTTCACAGATGGTGAAATTGCACAAGATATGTGTCAAATCACATTTAATGCTTTTGCCATATAAATATTTGGAAATGCATATTTAATTTCAGAGAGAGAGAGAGAGATAAATATAATTAAATGGACATTATGAAGTTTTGAGCTATTTAGCTACTTCAGTGGAATAACAATATATAGAGTGGAAATTATTTTTTTGTCTTTTTTGTATGGCGAGTTATTTTCAGGATTATTTCCCCCTTTTTCTTTTAAATACATTTAACACGTGGTGTGTGCATGCAGCTTCAAATATCATTGACTCCTGGTGACTGCAATGACAAGGTTTTCTGGCAAAATTTCAGAAGTGGTTTGCCATTGCCTGTTTGCTAAGACTGAGAGACAGCAGCTCTCTCAGTTGCCAAAGCAACTAGTGAACTTTGAAGGTTTGGGCTAAAGCTGGTTTCCTGTGGCTGCACTAGTGTTTTGTCCAGGTGTCTCAATCACAAATCACCATGAGAGCCACCTCAGCAATAGCCAATTAACAAGAGTGCTGCAACACTGCACCTTTTTCATGCACACACACACACACACACACAAGTCTTTACAGTATAGGGTTAAAAAAATGGATAGTATCTTTACTTTAAACATACATTTGTTACATAAAAAGGGTTTGTAAATATACACTTCTTTATGTACAAGAAAGAATATTTGGACCTTGTTATCCCATAAAATAAGAGCATAGCTCATTTAAGATATTTTAGCTGACAGTTTGAGCTGAGGTGTCATCATATGACAATGATACCTAGCTTTATATCTCCATCCCAGGCTGTCTAATAAATGTCATGGATCTCCTATGCTAATGCCCAGAGGCTGTAAGAGCCTGGATGGGACCATGGATCTTGGTTCAACCAAAACAAGGAGGAGTCTGCCTTTGGATATTTGGTCCTTCTGGTGTCAAGCGTTTTGCACCTTTGGGCCTGGATGGGATGACACTGCCCTAGATGAACCCATTGTACAATGTTGGGATTCTCTTGGATTCATGGCTCCTGTTAGAAGAGAAGGAGGCAGCTGTACATATCAAGGCCTTTGTGCACCTTCAGGTTCTTCTCAGGAGTGGGTTCTACTTACCTTCCCTACCTGTTTGGGGTTTTGCCGGAAGCCCGTGTTTTGTGCATGCCTGCTACGCTCACGCATGCGCCCCTATCGCTCCTGTGTTAAAATCACCTGTGCATGCGCAGGAGGCTTTGGGCATGTGCAGAGGATTATTTTTGATTACATTTTTCTCCGGTGGACGGATTTCAAGCCGAAGGACCAGTTTGGCGAGCTGGGGAAAATTCCCGCTACGGTTCTAGTGAACCTTTCCAAACCAGAAGGAACCCACCTCTGGTTTCACTACAGTTGTTCCTGCTCATGAATTGGAAGGCTCTGGTCAAAGCCATGCATGCCATGAACTCCCATTTGGATTACTGCAACACACCCTACAAGGAACTTGAAGAGTATTTGAAAGCTTTAACCAGTGAAATATGCAGCTGCACAGGTAGTAAATGGTGTTGAATATTTGATACATGTAACACCACTGCTGTGTGAACTGCATTGCTTACCAGTGTTTCCAGGTGCAATTCAAGGTGCTGGTTGTCATCTTTGAAGCCCTTCATAGCTTGGGTCTTCTCCCAGATATTTCTACCCATCCAATTTGGCCTTGCAGTTTGGGAATGCTATATATTCCAGCCAAGGAATGTCAACTGTCAGGAGTAGGAGGTAGGCTTTTTGTGCCATAACCCCTGTCCTCTGGAACATTCTAACTCTAGATATTAGGATGTCCAGGCCATGTTGGTTTTTCACAAGGCCTTGAAGATCTAGTTGTGTGCCCAGGTCCTGCTTTCTGGTTATTAACATCTATGGTTATCGTTATTCTCAGTTGCTAAATATATTTATTTGTCTTATGTTTGTATTAGGTTTTAATTGATTTTATGATTGTTTGCTGTCCTGAGAGAGATGACTATAGAATGAATGAATGAATAGACATACATACATACATACATATGAAATATTTCTAAGCAGTAGTAATTCTAAAACAGAAGATTAAAATAGAATGACAAAAGCTTGAGAAAACTTTCATAAAAGTTATTTTAAATGTAATTCCTCTGTTGTTAATACACAAAACTGGGTCATATGCATAGCTTACATTAAAAACTTAACCTCAGCTGATATCATTTCTTGATAAGCAGTATTGCTTTAATCCTGTACTAGCTCTTTTAATCATTGGTTGACAATGCCCCATGTTTGTATGAGCAGACAAACTGCATATTGAAAATAGATGCATGCGATAACCCCTTCTCAAAATTGCAAAGGCTTTGATATGAAAAGCAGTTGCAATGAGCAGAAATCCCAAACATGCTGACAAATAGCGCCTTAGGCATGTTATTGCAGTCTATCAATGCAAGGAACTCCATAAGTTTCATTTCCTTTAATTTGTTCTCTTGACTCTTTCTCTGATATACAGCATCAGACTGATTGTTGGGACTAAAGTAGCAGTTTGCCAATCTTGTCAAATCTTTCCAGCACATACAGCAAATCCATGCTTGGACAGGATGACTACGTTTCTAGTCCTTCATCAAGGAACCATGACAATTCAGACCGAATCCACCATTTGCCCTGGCTCTGCTTTCCTCTGGATGTAGATACTGATTTTCACACTAACACACTAACAAGGAAAGTATATGATATGGCTGCGGAACAGGCCACAGTTGTTGATGACATTTCAGTGTAGACACCCTTGACTTGGCCCCACTGAGATGCAGAGGTACTTTCTTCTAGCAGCCTAACTGAGCTCATCAAGTTACTGTCTACTATTGTCCTTCTGTTTTATGGCATAGGCAACCCAAAAGCACATGGGCTACAAACATGAAATCCCTGATTTTCCTTCTGTTTAGAAACAGGAAGAGAAAATTAGCATATTGTTCCTTGTCCGCAAGACACAGCTGACCTGAGAAAGCTAATTTAGCCCAGTCAACTTCAGAATTGATTAGCGTTAAAAGTAATTCCCTCAAAACGCTGTATTCAAGGCAGATATTTTATCTAAATTAACTAACAACTGGTCCCAATGTTGATAGCCCTCTACAATTAGAATTTTTTTGAGAAGAGTTAATAGTTGGAACATATCAGCTAGTCTTTAAAAAGCTGCAATATTTCCACAGAGATTTTAAAAAATTAATAAGGGCTCATAGCAACACTAATAAAACAGGTTCTCAAAGTTTGCAATGTCAGAAAACCCTGACATTTCAGACAGGACTGATCTTTCTCATCATCCCGAGATCACAAATTCTAAATCAATTTAACCAAAGTTATATTGGACACTCTGAGAAATGTAGTGGTTTTGGAATGTAAAAATAATAGAAAAATCCATATAAAGATTTATTTGAACTGCTTTGTTAAGAGAATTAAAGAATTAAGGAAAAATGGCTCAATATCCCTCATGAGTATGAATGGTGAAACTATGAATGTTTAGGATTTTTTTCTAATTTATGTCCTATCCCCCCACCCATCCTTTTTAAAACATTTTGGCAAAGTACACAGTTTGATAATTACAACGATTTTGAATGCTTAACAAGTTCAGGGGCATCGATTACAATCCTAAATCCACACTTATGATTACAATAGGGTTGATGTCATACAATTTTGTGCCCAGAGTCTTACCAAGCTAAATAAGTATATGCACATACAAAAAACCTAAGAAAAATTGTCAACCCTAAATCCCAATTATGTACATCAAGTTGTATTAAACCTACTCAACTCCAGTGTGTTCAATACAATTATTATAAGAGATAAGCCTGCATTTTTCTGTGGTCTGCTTTGACAAGCCAGAAAACATGGAATGCAGTCAGAGTTTGGCAGATGAACTCTAGACATGATTCCCTTCCTTGTTTGGTTAAGCCAGCTTCTCCAAGCAAAACAGGGTTTGTGAGGGTTTGGCTTAGCTGTAATGCATATGACAGCTTAAACATTAGTTCTCAAGGAGTTAACAGCTCTGGGAATTAGGTGGTTAAGTGATTGAACCTGGCTGAAGAGATTCGGGTTCAAGTTTCTACTAGCCCTTTAGTTCATTTAGTAACTTAAGGGGAAATCACATTCTCTCTGCCCAACCTACTTTGCAGATTTTTTTGGGAGATAAAATTAGAGGAGGCCCCCATGCAAGCATCCTCCAGTGATCAGAGATATAAATATCAGATTTATATCATTGGCATAGATCTGACATTCTATGGCAGGCTAATGGTTTCTACAACTCCCTGGCACGAGCCCTAAACATACCATAAACTTTCTGGCCCCAAGAAAAAAGGGGAGAGCCTGGAGGCCTGCTTGGGTTTAAAAGGACAGGGAGTGGTGATTTCATTGTGAATCAGAAGTCAAGCCCTTAAAAGGGGGGAAAGAAATATAATATGAATGAGAAGGAGCTGAAGAAGACTATGAAGGAAAGAAATGGTATTAAGGGTATATTCACTGCATCTATGAGCAAGTTGTGTGAGCAAGCACCTCAGCATGGTGCCTATTTATACAGATGAAGCTATTAATATGGATTACATCATTTCCTCCTAACTGACAGGGGTACAAAAGAGTCTATAAAAGAAAATAGACTCCTTCCTAACAATTTATGGTAGCCCGTGTCAAAATAAGCAACAACTATAAAGGGAAATCTATTGCCTTACCAAACAGGCAATCAAAATGACTGCAAAGCGCAATAGGCACAGTAATAGCTCTGTATATGAATGTAAAACTGAACTAACCAGCAAGAACAAGTTAGATATGTATGTGTGGCTTTATAGTATATGTGACATGATATTAATACTCAGCTGAGAGAAGTAATTCATCCAAATAGCAAGGGAATTAAAAAGAACTACAGGTAGTTCTCGACTTACAACCATTCATTTAATGACTGTTCAAAGTTACAATGGCACTGGAAAAAAGTGACTTATGATTAGTTTTCACACTTTACAAGCGTTGCAGTATCCCCACAGTCATATCATCAAAATCTGGATGCTTGGCAACTGGCATGTATTTATGACAGTTGCACTGTCCCAGAGTCCTGTAATCACCATTTGCAACCTTCCCAGCCAAGAAGCAAAGTCAGTGGGGGAAGCCAGGTTTGCTTCATGACCTCAAGAATCATTTAACATCTACAGTGATTCACTTAACAACCGTGACAAAAAAGTAAAATGGAGCGAGACTGCCTTGCTAAGCAATGGTAATTTTGGCTTAATTGTGGTCGTCAGTTGAGGACTACCTCTATTCAGATATTTCATGGAAAGTTCTGCTCTTGTAGAACAACATAATAATCTCTCTGAATTATCTACTGTATCGTACGCTTTTAACCAGTGGTGAAATGCTACCTACTCAATCTGGTTCGGGCGAGTAGGTTGCGGTGGCTGCCGGTGGTTCGGAGAACCGGTGGTGGCCATAGTGCGAGGCTCTGCCCACCCACCTGAACATCAACATTTCCCGGAGTTTTTATCCTCTGCACATGTGCAGAGGGTGAAAGTGCGTATGTGATGGGGGGCGCGTGCATTTCCAAACTGGTAGGGAAGGTAAGTAGATTTCACCGCTGCTTTTAACCTGTACATACCATATATAGCATTGTATCAGATGGCCACAGAGTTTAGGGACAAGAAAAATTATGGAAAGCCAAAAACAAAGAAGAAATAGAAAACAAATATATTTCAAGGCATGAAATCAGAGAACACACTAGAAAATAAAGCTAAATCTAGTTTATATCAACACCGTTCACCACATTTTTCATTCTTTTGTCTCATGGGGGGGGGGGGAAATCTTTTTTTTTTTACATGTTATCCCTACCCTGATTCATAGATTGACTTTTTCTCTTTCAACTTCTCACTTTCCCAATATTCTTCTATTCTCCCATAAATAAGTCAAATTAGCTATCTGAAAGGTAGTTTACATTCTTTTCTTTAGTTTGGCTCTGGAAGTTCCCTATTAACAAATTCTCTAAATTGCTTATTTGTCAGTTTGTATGTCTCGTTGGCTTGCAAATGTTTTTCACATGGAGGCTGCAAGCAGGCAAAGAAAGTGCAGCAAAGAGGCTGTAGAAGAGACAACTTGCTAGATTTTCACAAGGTAAGTGACCCAGCATGGCAAGATGGGAGGGAGCAATTGTAGGGACTCCAGAGGAGTGAGCAATAGGTGTCTCAGTGGGTCAGGGGAGGCCTTGGGTGGTCTCAAGCAGGTGGCCTGTTCCATCACCATGGCCTTCACCACCATGTGATACCTCATGTGCACTTAATAAACTGTGCATTCAATTAGCAAATGTGTGGGTGAAAGAGGGTGTGATCACATTCATTTGATTTGATTCCCTCCAACAAATGCTTGGGTTACGAATGTAATTGACATTCTCCATTACATTCGTAAGTCAAGGATTACCTGTGCTTCTAGCACCCATTTTTATTTTCTTGGTTTCAAGTTAGTTTTCCTTCCATGAACAGTGAAGCAAAGCCACAGCAAATTGGATGTGTAATGATGTCACTGAGGAAATCTGGCAAAGTCATTTTGGATGGAGAGAAGGCTATTAGCCAATGGGGTCATGGAGGCCTTCACAGTTGAAGGAATGTGTATCATCTGCAATTGTGACTTTCCTCCTGTTTCAGCTCCTCCTTTTCCTTACAAACAAGCAGAAGAAAAATGTAATGCAGTAAGAGAATGTCCAAAGCAGTTTACATATTTCTTAATACTACTTTTTACTGATCTATGCTAGTGCCTAGGGTAAAAAATGTGACAGAGGTAAGTCGTGAAAAAGGAATTATAGTTGCATCTTTTGAGCATTAGGAGGATTTTAAACAACTTGCTAAAGACAGAACACTTTCTCTTTCTGCTTCAATCTATTCCCAGGAGTTTCTCTCTCTCTCAACCTCATAAGCAGAAATTACTGATGAAGCATGACTAGAAGGAAGGTTTCTGCTTGTAACTCCATCTGGGTCACTTCAATATTGACTTTGTGGCAGACTTGAAAGAAATAATATTTATTGCTCAGAAAAGATCTTGGTGAAGGAAAGAGGAAAACCAACGTACTTTGAGATTTCATTTGGGGGTAACTTAACAGGAACATTCCAGAACAGAAAACAAAAATATATTCCTCATAACTATGAAAATTCTTATTCAAAGGAAGTAGCAATAGCAGTAGCATTTAGACTTCTATACTGCTTCACAGTGCTTTCCAGCCCTCTCTAAGCGGTTTACAGTGTCAGTACGTCCCCAACAAGCTGGGTCCTCATTTTACCCACCTTGAAAGGATAGAAGTCAACCTTGAGCCAGGTGAGATTTGAACTGCTAAACTGCTGGCAATCAGCAGTCAGCAGAAGTAGCCTACAGTACTGTATTCTAACCACTGTGCCACCATGACTCTTAATATAAGTAACATAAGTATATGTACCATAGCTGGACTGAAGTTTGAAAATCACCAAATAAGTGATGCTATATATATTTTACCTAGATATTAACTTGCAAAAATGCTTCAGAGGAGAAAATTTGGATTTGCACCAGTAAAGTCCTAATCTCAGAATTTTTTAAAATATACAGCTCCTTCTGGAAAGCCAGTAATTAAAACAGCACCCCAGATATTCAAAGCATTTATTGATATGCATTAACTATTTTTATGATGCCTGGACAAAAAAAATCATTTAATTTAAGTGGGTTGTACAGTATAGTAGACTGCCTTGCATTTGCATAGTGGAGTCCCCCCCTCTTTATGTGTGTGTATGTGTGTGTGTGTGCGTGTGTAAAAACAAAATCAAACCAATGCAGCACCTCAATCATTAGAAGCCATTCAGTTCTGGCTATTGCATTTGTGCATTAAATGATTTCTCTCAACCCTGCAGAAGTAGCCCAAAGCACTGTAGGGAATCCACATAGGCAACTCACTTTAACTTGTTGATTATAGTTTTTGGAAATGTGCTACATCCAATATGGATGCCTAACTAAGCTGCCAGTTCTCAGTGAAAATGGTGATTTATCAACATATAAGAAGTGGTGGAAGTAAAAGTAAAATTCAAGGTAGTTACCATTTATTTTCTAAAAGCATAGCTGGGCTTATTTTCCCATCACCAGTTAAGCAGCACTGCCCTTCAACATTTTTTCTCCTTTTAAAACTCTATTTCCGTAACCTAATGTTATAAATGCCTGCATTCAACTGTGACAAGACTGAACAAGTACTGCAAGGTCAGATTATCAGCAATCATGTAGTCAGTGTGAAAATCTGCAGAAATGTGACAGTAAGTTCCAAAGTGATAAGTAATTAATTTTCTTGTTACCTGGAAGTCTCATCTAATCACTTGTTCCTACTAATCTATTAGCTATGGTCATACAAGTACTATCACATTCCACTGTACATCCATGGGCATTTATTCCCTCCAAACTATAAAACTAAAAATATTTAAGATTTTGAAACCATATTCACAAACTTCAGTGTGTCCATAGGAAAATGAAAAAATATTGGCAAAGATTCTATAAAAAACTTTTTATTACTATTTTATTAAATTTTATCTGAATAAATACAATGGCTTCCTATCCCAGGTTTGTAATTATAATTATCTAACATGTAATACCACTCAACAATTGTGTATGCATTTTACTTTCCAGAGTAGCATGTCATCCTAGCATGTGACTGGGAAATAGTGAAATGGCCTAGACGTTTTTTTAAATCTATTTTTGTGGGGGAGGTAAAGCTTAGGGAAAAACTTGCTACTTAGAAAAATAGTAATTAAAAAAAGAAAACTGGAGTACTTAAGCTAACATAAAAGGGAAATGTGGAGTAATTTTGATCTGTTCTGTTTCTTGGTCTTTGTTCTTTGATATTCTCTTTCACGTTCTTCTTTAACAACTG
Source organism: Pseudoxenodon macrops (assembly GCA_032467955.1). Taxonomy (NCBI): domain Eukaryota; kingdom Metazoa; phylum Chordata; class Lepidosauria; order Squamata; family Pseudoxenodontidae; genus Pseudoxenodon; species Pseudoxenodon macrops. The sequence goes on along the minus strand of JANHFT010005852.1, from coordinate 14,769 downwards.
ATTTCATTTCATTTCATAATTATACTGGTTCTCTATTACTGATTTTTAAAGTTCAGTGTGATTCCTGATATCATCCAAGAAAAACGATGAACATACACTCAGGATCATTCCTTAGAAACTGGTTGGTTTTGTTTAGCTTGACTTAGAACGTGAACATGAGCACCAAAAGGCAAGACAAGAAACAATGGATGGAAACTAATCAAGCAGAGAAGCAACCTAGAACTAAGGAGAAATTTCCTAACAGTGAGAACAATTAGC
>JANHFT010005851.1:79402-91303 GCA_032467955.1 Pseudoxenodon macrops | reverse complement strand
AGAAAGAAAGAAAGAAAGAAAGAAAGAAAGAAAGAAAGAAAGAAAGAAAGAAAGAAAGAAAGAAAGAAAGAATATTGATAAACTCTGTCTTCTTCCTTCCCAGGTCACAGTCTTGCAAAGGTGGCTCGTGCACAGACATTTCCCAGCTACACCTCAGAACAGGGTGTGGAGCATGAGCCACGCCTGTCCCTTTCCAGCAGCTATGGATTCAGCTACAGCTCGGACCTTGTGCAATGACACACATCTGGTGTTTGAACAGAGAGACACTCTAACGTGGAACCTACCTGCAGGCCCTGGAACCCATTGATCTTTCCTTGGGTGTCCAGAGAAGACAGTGGAAGTGAAAGCTTGGATCACTGCTTCCTTGAGGCAGAAGTCTAAGTCTTTTATTTATTTAAATTTTATAGTTGTTTTTGTCCATTTTTTTTAAAAAGAAGAATTCCCTTGAAAATCATGGATGTATGCAGCCGATGTTTCTGCATAACCACAAACATTATGTGCTCTAAGAGGGTGGATGTCATGTTTGCAATATTAGGCTTTTGATCAACTCTGCCATCAGATCTGCTTGTCCATGACAGTAACCGCTTTTATCTCCAAGGCATCAGCCTGGCTCATTCTTACATGTTACAAAACTTCAAAGGGTTTGGAAGGCTTCCTTCCGATAATTATGCACATTTTAGTCCCATTAACCTCCATGGGATTTATGCATGTCTATCTTTAGGACAATAGCCTAAAGTTTCACTTGTGAGAAGAAGCCAGTGACTCTTAATCAGATTCTCATTATTAAAATTAATACCCAAGATAGATAAATAGATAGATACTGTCAATGGGATGGCATGGTGATGCTTAGTAGCCTTTCAGAAAATAGATTGTGTTGTGTTAATAAGAGGTAATTTGCCTAGAATATTTGCCACATTGAATTTTTATGCCCAGATTCGCTCTTATCTATGTGCATTCTGAACCTAATAATCCACAGCTTTCTACTGGGACCAGTGGTTATAGATGTCAAGGAAGACCGTGTTTACAATGCACTTGTCAAAGTCTTCCTTTTGTAGATAATTTTTGGATAGTTGAATTTGTAGTCAGTATACTTTTAACCCTGTATACTGTGCAGGTAAGAATTGACATCACATTACTTGATGGCAGCCCAACATTCCATAGTTTTACACAGCAAGATGTCTGGCGGGTAGAATAATTTCAAGAGCAGTTGTTTTTATAGAGGTCTTTTAGGCAACAATGGATTTTCTCTCTTCCTTATACAGCACAGGTGTCAAACGTGCGGCGCCACGTTGCCATCACATGACATATCGCAACATTTTTCCCTTCATGGAGCTGGGGTGGGTGTGGCCTATACATGATGCATGCAGCCCATATGGCCACCAGTTTGACACCCCTGTTATACATCATTCATTTTGTCACAGATTCCCTGTATTAATATCTTACTCAGTTTTACCCAAGTCATACGTACAGATCCAATTTGCCCTTACATTTTATTACAGGTAATCTTCACTTAACAACCACTGTTGGGACGGGCAACTCTGTCACTAAGTGATGTCACCTTTAAGCGAAGCATCATGTGACTGCACCTTGCAATTTCCTGCTAGATTTTCCATTGCTGTGAAGTGAACAAATAGCAATATACAATGATCATAGGAATACTGTAACAGTCACAAGCATGTGGCAAGCGTGTGTGGTCATAAAGTTATTTGTTCAGTGCTATTAAAACTTTGAATGGCCATTAAACAGGGCACTTGTTAAGTGAGGATTATCTATAAACAATTACTTTTTTAGTCTTTCCTGCAGTCAATCACATGGAACTGGATTGTTTAAAACTGTAGAGTCTTTTATTGGCATATTTTGCCCATTTCAAATTTTTCCAACTCTATAAAATGAATGGTGATAGCAATGAGTAGAAGAAGTGAAACTATTGAAGATCTGAGTAAGTTTTTCAGAACAATATTTTAGAAATCCAACATGTGTCATGGTTATACTAATTTGTCAGATTTAACTCCATTTATTCAGGTTTTTCATCAATACAATATCATATGTTACCACCCTCTGTCACCCATCATTTGTTACGTTTGAATATTATTCCATACCAAAATCAAAATCTTGCAAACTGAGGATATCAACATTGAAAATATTATCACTGATTATCTTTAAACACTAAAAAAAAGGAACACAAAAATGGTCTTGTGCAGTTGATCTCTAAAGCAAGTCTGGCCATTTGTAAACTACCTAGAGCGGCATTTTTAACTACTTTGAACTGAATTTAGAAACAAACTAAATTAGATCAAAGAAATATTGAAACTTGAAACACATGCTTCATTTAATAGCCAAAAGAATCTGGCAATGTTATTCTGCATTCCATACAATGTTTGAATGTCTGGTATCACCCTTCAGGGTAAAAGAGGTTCTTTCTTCATTTTTGCCTATAGTCCAATTCTAAACAGATTAAAATAAAATAAAGTCACAGTCACAGTGGTGGTAAATGCTCATGTGTAATTTATCTAAGGCATCAACCTTGAAGTCATTTCCATGGTAGAACAAGGCCAGAAGAACTAAAATAAAGTAAAGCTTTGTATTGGAGCACATCCAATGTATGCAGGGGTGAGTTGTGGATCTTTTTGCTGCCAGTTCGCTCAGGGTCGCGCCTCGCGCATGCAGCAATCAGAAAAATAGCTTCTGCACAGAAGCAAAATTCAAGATGCTGGTGCCCACAGAGACACCGACGGAACTGGCTCCATGATGCCATTGCTGAGTTACTAACGGTTCTATAGAACCGGTAGGAATCCACGTCTGAACGTATGGATCTTCTCCCCCACAGGCATATACTCAAAAATGTTATTTTTGAGAAGGCCTGAATTTTTGCTAAATGTTGTGACTTACAAATAAATTGCACAGAAAGAAATCAAGTAGGTCCCTACCCATTTATGAGATGAAATAGCACTCACACTGGCCATAAAATGAGATGTATAAGAAATCAGTTGAGATGTAGGCTGGTCAAACAAAAATGAAAGCAAGAAGAAATTTTCCTATCCAATATCTTTTAGCCTCCATGAATGTTGTCAAAACAAACATAGTAAGCAATAGTCAGACATTATTTACTGCCAGCAGACTGCTCTATAGTTGAAGTTTCTGCTTTTCATTGTTTTATCAAACCAGCACAGAACATGTTGAAAGGAAGAGAATCGAGTTTCCCATCCCACTAAAAGATCAAGTTTTATCTACCGCACTTTGATGGAAAGAATTTTGCTTTTATTTCTTTTGTAAACAATGCGAAGGAAATGTCTACTTCAATTAAACATTTATTAATACAGTGGAAGATTTTTCTTACCCAAGCTTTTCTTGCAGTCTAATCCCTTGCAGGCTTATACACCTCAGTTAAGAGCTGCTGAATGAAACTAGTGTGTGATCTGATGAAATTCATCACTCTTCCCTCCATGCCAGCATCTCTTCCCCTTATTTTCTTTTATCTTGCTCACCATGTTTCCACTGACTAGACAGTACAACTTCCTCTGCAGGAGAATGATAAGCTACCTACTACAACAATGCAAAATTACTGTTCCTGTTTGTGCTAACATGCAACCATTCTCTTGCTTTAGCTCTGGTCATCCATTTGACAATTTCAATATGAAATCACACTCTTCTGGATTAATTAGGGTATTAGTCAATGTCACTATATATAAATTATATTCATGCAAACAAGTTTTCTTTGCACTTAAAAGGGAGAAAAATACACATAATTATTTCCACTGAATGATTTCAAAATGACTAACAATGATGTCGTGTCCCAAATCAAAATTGCCTCTAGATATGTTTTTGAAATAATTCATACTACTGTACTTTATTTTCCCGTGAGAAAATAGCACTCAGAAAAGTCTCCTATATTTCCAGTGCATAATTCTGTGAGGTTTCATTGTTGGAATGCTGCTTTCATTTACCCATTACCCATCCTTTTCAGAATTGCTAGGATGGTGAACTTCAACAAGACTCCAACAAAGAGCAAAGCAACAGGCATAGAAACATACAAATACTATGAATGAAACACTTTTTCAATAAAGTGTCTTTCATATATTAATTCCTAAACTTCCCAGCTAGCATTCCTATATTACCTAAGGGCTGCAGTTCTAACACTCCTATACAGTGCCAGTTAAGGGAGGTCAACCTAATGCAAGCTACATAATAAAACCCTGGATAACTGTTTGATAGTAATAGCCCTTCGAGTAATGTCATAATTTACTTGTTCATAGCATCTCCTGCAGGAGAGACATTTCACAAAACGTACAATTTCTAAAAATCTACAGGGAGGGCCATACTTTGAAATGTCCTTAAATGACCTAAATTGTTAAAATAAAACAAAGGGGAGGGGTATCCAGATGAGTAAGGCAAAGCAATAGCTCAAATTACAGAATGGGATTAGTAGAGCATGCAGCCTTGCATATCTAATCGGTCTTGCCGTTTCCCATTCACCCAAGGGAAACAAGCTCTTCCACTGTACAGAGTTTCCTAGTTGACAGGCAGGGAGGTCTATTGACTTAGGACCCCCTTAGAATTCTTTGTACTTGACCTGCAAGACTGTTCTAATGCAAGATGAATGCTCTCAAGATTACTTGGGTTGTATGTTGCTTTGCAAAGTATTCTGCAAGACCCTGGTGGGCTTCTGAGACAGGATAGTCTTGAGGAGAAAGTTTCATGCGTATGAACTAAATGGCAGGTAATCCTCGATTTACAAACATTAGTTTAGTGATCGAAGTTATAATGGCACTGGGAAAAGTTAGGATTAGTTTTCACACTTACGACCATAACGGCATCCCCATGGTCATGTGATCAAAATTTGGGTGCTTAGCATTTGGGCACGTATTTGTGACAATTGCACTGTCCTGAGGTCCGGCAATTACCATTTGCGACCTTCCCAGCCGGCTGCTGACAAGCAAAGACAATGGGGGAAAGGCAGATTCACTTAATGACCACATGATTCACCTAACAACTGCAGTGATTCACTTAGCAACTGTGGCAAAAAGTTGTAAAATGGGATGCAATTCACTTAATAACTGTCTTGCTTAGCAATAGCAATTGTAGCCTCAATTGTAGTTGTAAGTCAAGGACGATCTATACTGCACCATATGTGAAGTGTATCTCTTCATGCCCGATTTCATGGTGTCACAGAATGGAGAGTTCACTCAGCATTTTATAGGGACCACCGAAGCCAACTGCTGATCAAACCAAAACATAAAAATGAAAAGTCTATAAAAGGGAATCTAAACACTGAAATTAATAACGGTCATGTTTTGTCATCCTGAAGTTGTAAATCTGAGTTATTGAAAGAAATAGATTGTTTTGGACCAATATCCCATCATCATTCTGATATAAATGGAAGAGAAGGTTTTGGTCTCCATCTAAATTAGATCCCCTCTCCTTATTCTTAATAACATTTACAAACATACATATATATGATATCAGAAGAATTTTATGACACCTGTAAGATATGCCTTGATCTCTATATTTCTGTCGGTGACTACAGGCGTTTTAGAATGATTTGTTTATTCAGAATTAACTGGTCCAGTCTAGTAATTTAGTCTTTGGTTTTCAATGATGCTGTGAAGCTTGAATATTTGGAATCAAGTAGGATTAACACAAACTGCCTTCCTACATCTTAATCAGTCTTTGCTATTATTTGATACAGAGAGAACTTAGTTGATGTCGCCTTTCCCCAGCTTCTTTCCCAGATGGAGTTCTCAAAATAACAGTGAATACTAAGATCATCAATCAACCCTCACTTTCTCCTTTCCCATGTTGATCTGCTTTTCAACCATTTCATTTTCCTTGGAGAAGCTAAACTAAGAATCTCACACTTGAAAATTCACAATGTAAAATGTCAATAAAGTTAAATCATTTTGGAGGAAGAGAAAATTATGAGCCATATATATATTTCTCTAGGATGTTGTTGATTCTTTAAGAGAAGCTTCTGCCACCTTGGGTGAATGAAAGTTGTTTTAACAGTATTTGGGGCAGAAGCAGGATTTTTGTGGCTTAAAATGGCATTCAGCTACTGTTCACTGATGTGTTGTCTTGGCAGAATGATACATTTACTGTTGTTTCTTGTTCTATTAATGGAAAGAGTTAAATACACTGCTCTTCTGCTCTGTGTGATGTGATGATCCAGTTTTCCCTGTGAACCAAACCATCTATGAAATTTGAATTAAATCAGATTAAACAAGTACCAAGATGTAGTGTGTAATTTGCCCTCTCCACAAAGATCAAAATTTTGGAACAAAAGCCATCCACCGGACAAAATAGAAATACGTTAGGCAAAGAATGGTAATAAGTTGGTAAGAATCCAATTCTTAACGTGCCCAACATAGCATAGGATTGAAAAGGCTGTTATATGATGAAGTGTCTGTATTGCTGTGTCACTATGAAGTTCTAAAAGCCAGACAAGAAATTCTGAGAACTCTTGCAATGTAGTGCCACAATCAAAACATCTGAGATTTATATTATTTGTATTATTGATATTGCACATTATAACATTTGTGACCACTCAAAATGCTTGCTGTGATCCCAACCTGACTGCAAACTAATTTTACTGTGCTAGTGGACAAAATCGTGAATAATATGGGGCCCTAATCATTTTTAATTTTAATTCCATTCAATTAACTTTTCCTTGGGGGCTGTCCCCTTCCCTTCAAAGCACAGGGCTCAGACATGTTGCATGACGCTGATTTAGACAAAATGGCTACGATTAGACCAAAGATTTATCCGGGCATTGTCTACGCTAACATCACAAGACCAAATCAGCTCAGGCCCAGCAGCTTTCAGAATTGAGTGCAATCCCTTTTTGATCTAGGGCAGGGGTCTGTAACCTGCGGCTCTGGAGCCGCATGTGGCTCTTTCATCCCTGTCTTGCAGCTCCCTGTCAACCAAAATATGCATCACAACCGCCAATGTGCGACACCCGCCAGCACACAATTTATTGAGCTTTTCGACCCATTTTTTTTCTCGGAGTTCAAAATGTTTTTGTTGCATACAGAAATAAAAAATTATTTTCTCTGTAGCAGTTCATTGATTTCATAAATACAACACACTATAGTTTTTTTATACATAGCATAAAGGTAAAAAACTATATATGCAGTGTTATCTTCATTTTAGATGTTAAAAGGGTTTTGTGGCTCCTGGTGTTTTCTTTTGTGTAGGAAATGGGTCCAAATGGCTCTTTGAGTGTTTAAGGTTAACAACCCCTGATCTAGGGAATGTCTTCAGTTCATGCCAAAAACATAACCAGTAATGGGAGTGCCTAGAAGTGATAATTTATTTTCTCAGATAAAAGGAAACTATTCTGAATCTTGCTTTGTATATGATGTGATCTTAGTGATATTGTAATAGAGTGTGTGCTTGCACGTACATTGGTACACACCATATTAGCCCTTCTGGCTCCTCCAGTGAGAATCTCCTAACCCATAATCCATACATTTATGTCATCTCAAAATCCTGGGCAAAGTCTGATACCACCACTCTTTTCCAGAAAAGAAACTGGTTTTAACTATTGTAAACTTGTTTTTGGAGTTACCTGAGTGGCTGGAATGCCAGGTAGGATAAATTCCTTGTCACGATGAGACTACTGATTCCATAGAAGATACAGATAATTTGTTAAGTAGTTTACGTTTAGAGCTAATTGAGAATTGTAGACAATAGGAGAAATCTTGCAGGCTTAATATTTTCAGCAGTAATATGCATGCATAATAGAGAGAGGGTGGAGAGAGAGAGAGTGTGTGTGTGTATGTGTGTGTGTATACCAAGAATACAAAGAAACTAAAGATAAATCCAGAATGTATTTTTGTTTAAAGAATCTAATGTACATCTATCTCTATATTTCCCAAATGGTTAGTTCCTTCTTATTCTCCAGATCTGCCTTGGCTGGGTTGCCAATCCAATAAGAAAAGTCATCTCAGGGTAGAACATCGAAAACCAACACAAAGTAGAGGTTTCCCATTTTATTTTAAGGCCCAATTGAAAGGGAACCTTGCTTGTGATTGAGTCATCTATATGAATTCCCTGATTTTTGCAGGCTTTTACCTGACTATGTAGAATAACTGGCTTGTATTTACAGTATGTTGACTAAGTTTCTCATTTGCCATCCTAAATGTTTGGAGATGAGATTTCTCTTCCTTCCCTCAGATACAGACTTCAACCATGGCTCTCACATAACATCATCTTGTTGACAGATCTGCTGAATCAAAGTTACTGTATGTTTGACAGCACCCCTATTTGGAAGCTCACTTTGTACAAAAGTAAGTTTTTGCTTCAGTGTTATGCTATGAATGAGAAAACAAAGTTACACCACCTTAAAGTAATAGCCAATTGATCATACATAGAATCATTTATTAATACATAAGTTAAAAAATATTCACAAATAGTTTCATCATCACTGCATGAATTTCTTTTAACTAAATTGCTTGTTTGGATGATTACTGGCTCTAACCAACCTTTGCAGATATGTACATCAAGAATACTGCACAAATTATGACAAACTTAGATCTATTCTGGGTTGCTTTCTGGGTGAATTATAGAAAATAATTATGAGAACTGCACTTTGCAATTGGCAGAGATTTGTAAGTGGCATGTTACCAGTTAGGGCTATTAAAGGCATCATACTTAGACTCAAGAAGGCCACTATCTTCTGCCTGAGCAGCAGGTTGGACTAGAAGACCTCTGAGGTCCATTCCATCTCTATTGTTTTATATTCTGTGAAAATATGCCCTACTCCTGAGCGTACTTCTGAAGGTCTGGGTCCTGCCAGTTCTGTCTAGCACAGTAGGTTTTCATTCTGTCTCATATACGGTAGCTAACTGTGTTTGTGAAAATTCAGATATGCCGCTACAAATGAATGCATCTGAGGAGAAAAAATGCTAGTTTTTTTTAAATTTCCTGTTTTCCTGATTTATTAGGTAAAAGCAAAACCATTGGTTATCTTGCTATATTTTGATTCTAATCCCAGAGATCTAGAGGTGGGGTCCTACCGGTTCGGACTGGTTCTACGGAACTTGTTAGAAACTTGGCGGCCTGGTTCGCTGGAACAGGTAGCGACCCAGGCCTGCCACACTCCCGAGCTGGTTCTCTCAGTGGCACCAGTGTCATCTTGTGTTTTGTTTAGTCCTGTGCATACGTGAGAAGCACGCATGCGCCTGGGGTGCATCCCTGAGCGAACCAACAGCAGGATTTGGAACCCACCCCTGCAGAGATCAATGGGATGGGTTGAGGTAGTTCATTGATATACAAGGCAGTAAGTTCACTTTTTCATAACCTGTTCGCAGTTGGCATAGATTGGATCCTCTGTTGCAGTAGGACTTTGACTTGCATTTGCTGAAGCCTTGCCAGCCCAGTTTTTGTATTGATGTTTGGGCTATAAAAGAAAGAAAAAAAAGAAAACAGTAATGGGGAAAAATAGCAAAAAAAGAGACTGTCCTTCAAACACAAATACAACGGAAGCAAACGTTTCATGCTGCACTTTAAGAGTTAGGATCAAAACATTAATACACATGCATGTTATATTATTGCAGATGCGGTAGGCATTAAAGAAAAGAAGTTGAGGTATGGACTAGATTTACATCTACTGCTAAGCCATAATTTGTGCAACTGAGGTTTATATAATCCATAATTAGCTGAGTTAATATAACACATTAAACCAAAACCAAATCAATCACATTGTGATGTAAGTTGATGCATCATCCCAGAATTTCTTAAGAATTATCCAACCTTCCAATCCACACCACATACTCAAATAAAGAGTATTATTTAGCCAGGTGTCTTTTGTCATGAGGATAGCTGCACTTTACAAGGAAAAACTGTAGAACTCCCTGTGTTCAGTCTCAGAAGAGTCACAGAGCAGCATCACAACAAAAGGCTTAAAATACTATAGTTTGCACATATTCCCAGTATGTACCAGGTCTTGTACCTGCCGATGTTACAAATTAAATAAATGCATTTTGAAATTATTAAAATGGCTACAAATGTCATGACATTTCAGCAGTCTCATTCCAGAGCTTTCTGCATGTGATTTATGGTGAATTTTTAAAATGTGGTTTGCCTAGACAAGCAATCACACAATTATGCAGGTTTTCCAAAATGCTGGTGATCCATAGCCTGTATGCTCATTCAAATATGTTATTTGCAAATATATATATATATAGTGGGGGCATAAAATGTGATGTCACATGACTGTGCCACCTAGCAATGGCAGTACCAGCAATTCCTGGTTGCTGTTATTAAGCAAATCAATGCAGGTCATTAAGCAAGGATCTCATGTGGCCACAACGGAACAGGAGGCCAAGGGGTGTGGTGGTGCTGTGGCCGTGAGGTGAGGAAGGTGTCGGGGCGTGGATGGCCTGGCCGCAGGGGCCCTGAAGTAAGCCAGTGTGGGGGTGTGGGGGACAGCTCCATCCCCTCTGCCTTGTGATAGCAGCACTGGCATGCTGCATAGCCTCCTGCCCTGCCATGAGCAAGCAGAAGAAGTGGACCTCCTGTACATGGAAAAAGAAATAAGACACCAGAAAAAATAAGCCTTTATGCTTATTTTGGGGCCCAAAAGAAAATAAGAAACATGGGTAGAGATGAATGTGACTACAGGAATGTTGCAATGACTGCAAATTCAAGGACCAGTTGCTAAATTAGGGTTGTTCAGTGAGGAATATCTGTCTAAATACACCATATGACCAGGGGTGGGTTCTAACTTACCTCGCCGCCGGTGCGCTGCCTCCTGCGCTGAGTGGGCGTGCCAGGCGCACGCGCATGCACAGTAGAAAAAAGCCCCAAAAAATTCCACAAAAAAAGGCCTAAAACAAGATGGCGATGCATGCACAGTGCCGGAAACCCGGCTTCTGCGCATGCGCAGAACAAAAAAATCCCCACAAAGTTTTTTTAATCCCCCCCCAAAAAAAGATGGCAGCGCCCACAGAGCAGAACCATCTCTGTGATATCACCAGCGGCCTACTACCTACTCGGTAGAACCGCTCCAAACCGGTAGGAACCCACCTCTGCATATGACTCTTCCTACTTCTTTGAAATGCAACATCTTCTATGAAAATGCTGTCAAACATGATTTTAGCTATTGGAAATATTCTTTTAAAACTACTTAATCTCATCAAACCAGCCTTCTACTGCCTGCGTCCTGCATTATCATTGCTGTGCCAGTGCATGGAAATCATCCAACGTAATACTTTTCTCTCTCTCCAAGAATGGAAGAAAGATTCAGTTGCAACTGATTCTTCTATTTTTTTCCTCTGTAGAAAAGGAACAAAGAAAGCTGAACAAAGAAAGCCAAATCCTCAGCCTTTCAGGCTGATACGGTTGTGAAGCTACCAAGCTGGCAAACCATGAAAAGATGAATATTAGCTACCTAATAGAAATAAGACAGAATCAGCTCAGCTAATGACTATTATGGAGAAACAAGAAAATTCTGAATAGAATATATGATGTTTTGTGTGACTTATACATTCTCAGTTATAATGCCATTCTAGAAATAAGTAAATAAAGTCTTTGTGCTTTGTGAGCATCTTATGTAAATTGTTCCGAGGCAGTTTGAAGAGTGTCAGAGGTTATTCACTTTGTTGTTCAAACAATTGTTTGTCTTACAAAGTCTTATCCTAAGATCACAAGAACAACTGTGCTGGATCAGGCCAAGGCCCACCTTAGTCCATGATGTCATCCAGGTACTTCTGATTGTCAGGAGTAGAAACTGAAGACATATATCCACTCTTGTTATTGTTCCATACAATAAGTATCTATAGGCATGCTTCCCCCAATGAGATCCTAGTTGAAGAAGCTCTTGAACCAGGGGTGAAATCCTCCCGGTTCGGCCCGGTTCTATAGAGTAGGTTGCAAGCAGCTGGTGATGTCATAGAACCG
>JANHFT010005851.1:55693-79302 GCA_032467955.1 Pseudoxenodon macrops | reverse complement strand
CTTTTGCATTGTGTGTGAGTCAGTACAGCTGCTTTTGCATGGTGTGTGAGTCAGTTGTGTTGTTTTGTGTTGGGTGTTTGTAAAGTGTAAAAGTTTTCTGTGTAAAGTGTAAACTCACGCCCACCGGGTCACCTGACCTCCAAGCCACGGCCACAAAATAAGCCACACCCACAGAACTGGTAGGGAAATTTTTTAGATTTCACCCCTGTCTTGAACCCAAAATGCATAACTACTCTTCTGACACAAAAATCTATCCTAAATTGGATAACCCTGTGATGCCCTCCTTGTCCATGCACCGGATGGAATGGAATGGGTGGGTTCCTCTTACCTTCCCTACTGGTTCGGGGTCACATCAGAAGTGCCCATTTTGTGCCCCCACTGCATCCGGGTGAACCCCATGCACATGCGCAGAGGGTTCTTTACAAGGTAATTTCGTCCCAGAGGATCAATTTTCAGCCTGAGGGACGTGGCTAGCTGGCCGACACTGCCGGTTCGGTGAGCGGGAACCAATTTCCGCTATCGGTTCTAGCAAACTGGTCCAAACCGGCAGCAACCCACCACTGGTATGGATTAATGGAATTCTCTTGAGTCTCAGAAAGAAAAGGGATGTTTACTAAACATGATATATAAAGACCGCATGAATATTTCAACCTTACCTCTTTAGCAAGGTCATCTTTTCCGAAGACTATGGGGAAAAAAGGATCAAGAGAACCCTGATCTAATGTGATCAGTAATGTGAAGTCTACCTTATACTTATCTAAGCCATTTTTCCTTGCATTAAGCCTGATTAATAAGATTTTATGTGAATCCCATTAGTCATGTGCTACTATCAGAGGTTTGACATTGTAACTGGTACAGTTATTTAAAAATACTGTTTATGTATAGTTTGGATGCTTTGCCCTCAGTGAGAGTATTGATTTTTTAAAAGTCGATCAACAAAACAATTGCCATCCGGACGTACCTGTCTACAAGTAGTTTTGTAGTCTCTCATCTTCTTAATCCTTTTCCTCTTTTTGGTGACACAAAAACTAAATGAACAAAAATAATTTTGTGGTTGTTAACTGTTAATTCTTTTTATCATGATTAAAACTTAAATTATTTTAAATTGCACAACTAAATCAGGATGTGTAGCTGTATAAAATACTACACAAATCAACTTAAAGGAAATCTGTGGCACAGTAGTTTCCGTATCCCTCCCATGAAGAATTTCAGCCTTTCTAACGAAGATTTTTTTTTTTTAAATACTGGAAATCTTATGTGGACTTTTTGTTGAAATAAGAAAAGACTGAATTGAGGATTTGGGAAATCAGGGATTAAGAACAGATGATGAGAATGAGGAAAATATTGAGACGACAATTACTTGATAGAGAGGAAAAGCATAGTTTTATTTTATTATTTTCTCTTTATCTTTTTTTCTATCTCTTTGTTTGTTTTGTATTATTTTATTATATTGAAACATTCTAATAAATATATCCAAGAACAATTTTAGACTCTTAGTGATATTCCGAATGTGAGTCGGAAAGAGATAAGCCTGGAACAAAAGCCACATTTTTAATGTGTTTGCAAAGGTCCATTAACTAACTTGTAATTGAACACTTTCAACCAATTGCTACAGACTGAGGCATGAAAAAACTGTTTTCCTTGGCAGAAATCAGCAAGACAGGTTCCCCTTACTGCTTCCATGCCAACTGTAACAACTTGCAGCGGAGACAATATAGTTATCCCTCCTTGTATGGAGATCAGCACGACATTAACTTGATAAGCTACCGAAAAAGCTTTAGATATCATGACAGCATACAAATTTTGGGGACATAGCAAACTAGGTGCATTCTTCGATAGTATTGAATCATATCTTACCTTCTGTATGTAAGTGCGACCACAATAATCAGGATTAAAAGGGCACCGCTTCCAATAAAAATCATATGCAGTTTAGTAAATAAAGGTTCTAAAAAAGAAATACGGTAAATATAAGAGGAAAAGTTGATTTTCTGAACAATGCATCATCAGAAGACATTTCAAATAACTTATGCTATGAATATAGAAGTCTCAAATATACGAGAAGAAATGAGAAGGATAGGAAGACCAGAGTCGAGTGTATGGAATCCAGAAGAATGACTTATCTTCTGATAATTATTGTAATTGTAATTATCTCATTGTAATTGTAATCAATTTAGAAAGTCAAGTAGATCCACATTAGCTGACACTATTTTGAGCATAAATGGTATCATGCTTGCAGCCATGTAGTGCTTATAGAAGACACTCCATGAATCAGTTCCTGTATATGAATTCTAAGTAGGAAGAGAAATAATTTGTTGGCATCCAAGGCAATGAAAAGATTAAAACTGCATTGCATTTTATTGGTAAGGCATCATTACATGTTTCTATAGGCAGCTCCTGGCACATGCTCCTATTAGGTAATTGGATTTGATAAATTTAAGATTTTCTCAATCTTAAGAAGTCTTGGCTGGATAATTCTGTGATTGAAGTCTACACATCTTAAAATTTTTCAAGTTGAGAAGCACTGTCATAGATACTACACTTGATCTTAGCCAAAAGGCGGAGAAACACTGTCATAGACCATTACAGGGCAGCAGAGCTGTGGAAGCTTGTGGGTCTCTAAATTGTAACTTCAGGTTGCTCCTAGTAATGCTAGAGAGTATGGGCCATTGGAAGGAAATCTTGAAAGTGCAATTCTGTACAATCATCAGTTCCTTTTCCCTAACTTTATAATATAGAGTTACCTTGAGTGAAGGTTCATCAATCACAGATAGCTTTCAAAACATGTTCTTTAAGTTTCATTTCAAGAGGCGTTAAGAGGTGGGGGGGAGGGACTTTGTCTCCAATGCTGTATCAAGGACTTTCACAAAAAATAAACCTTCCAAGATAGTCATCTGAGAACCGGATATTAAGGATGTTCCATTTTTGTATTGTTAGCGAATAGTAAAATTTCTGCTTTCTATGTTAAGACAGGCTTTAGATACTATCGCATAATAAGAACTCCTGGAGAATCTATGACACTTTTTAAAGGATTAGTTTCTTTAAATAAAAAACAGAAAGCCGTGTTAAGGTAGTCTTTATGTTATATTTCATATAAATTCAAATCTCAAAGGCTGAAGAAGATAACGATTGTCTTGAAGAACCTTATCAAACTGATCTTCTAAAAATCCAGGTAAAGCTGATTATTAACTTTCTATGCTACTGTCAGAGACATAAAGCTGAAAGACTGTGTTTCCAGCCTATTTCTCAAAGCTATGCTTGGGAATAAAGCATGTCACTGGTGTGTGACTTCAAAAGCTGAAAGAGTCAACACACTCTGTTGGAATATTTCTCAGCCTATGAAAATGCGATTTAATGGAGTTGTAACTAATCAGGTGGGAATTGCTGCTTGTCTTCTTTTCCTCACATAAAATGCTATAATAGGTTATATTTCCCAATCTGTTTTTGAGACTCATTTGCTGCAATGAGTCTCAAAAATAATAAAATACTGATTATCTGTGTTTTGCAAAGCTAATAGCAATAGCAAAAGCACTTAGACTTATATACCGCTTCACAGTGCTTTACACAGCCCTCTCTTAAGTTTACAGAGTCAGCATATTGCCCCCAACAATCTGGGTCCTCATTTTACCTCAGAAGGATGGAAGTCTCAGTCAACCTTGAGCCTGGTGAGATTCGAACTGCCAAATTGCAGACAGCCAGCAGTCAGCAAAAGTAGCCTGCAGTACTTCATTCTAACCACTATTCCACTGCAGCTCTTGTTAAGTCTGCTGCAGCTAAACAATGTCCTTCACTTAATCTAGGCCAGTGTTGGCGAACCTTTTCATCACCGACCGAGTTCCGAAACAGGAGTGTGCATGCACACACAAGTGCATGCCGGAAACCAGAATAGCAGCTGGCCAATGTGCATGCGCGTACCTTGAAGATGATCTTCTAGTTTCTGGTGCACACATGTGCACCGCCCACTTGGTCTTCTGGTTTCCAGTACTCCCACGGGTGAGCACATCAGCTGGCTGATGCACCAGAATACGGAAGAGAAATGGGCAACAGCTCGCATGCCCGGAAAGATGGCTCTGTGTGCCACATCCAGCATGTGTGCCATAGGTTCGCCATCACAGATCTAGGCAGAAAAATCTACCACAATGTCTCTTAACCTTGGTAGCTTTGAGATGCATGGATCTCAAACCAAAGTTGAGATGTCCTGATCCACAGAATGATTTCAGAAGAATGAACTTAGTAGGATGCAAATTTTATTAGGGGTTCTGGCCCTAGGTGTCCCCTTCAAAAATGCAACAAATATAAAGACAAATTTAAGTGCTATTCGAGTCTTCAGATTCCAGACCCCTCTTGTCTTATTCCAGGACCTCCCTGCCTAAAACTACAGTCCAGGGTTTTCAAATTACCTTTCAAGATAGGGATCACTTTGAGATTGGTCCAGGTGCTGATTAATTAAAAAGCACTTTGTTAAGCTGGATGACATCTTTTCTGTCACACCTCCAGTTTTCAAAGCACTTCTTCAGAATTGGCATGGAGAAGGAAGATTGGCTGACTGGCTACCTGACCTGAACTCACAAGGTTAAGGCTGGATAATGCCTAACCCTATGTACAATATCTTCTTCAGAGTCCTTCATCCCTTAACCCTTCAATCATTACATAGAGTTCGCTTAAGTTCAGCAGTCAATAGAAATTTATCTAGATATCTTCCTCAGTGTTCTGGAGCATCCATGATTTGGAATGAAGACACACTATACAAATAAATGGTTTCAACGTTCTCTCCAACCAAATTCTGCAAAAGAAATGGTCAGTTTTGACCTTGAGCCAATAAGAAAGCTGCAAACTCAATACAATTTGGGCTGCATATCTGGGGCATTCATTAGTTAGTTGGCTAATAACAGCTGATGAGGTAATCTACTTTCAGAATGATCACGGTTTCATAGTTCTTATTTACTTTATTTTATTCATAAAAAAAAAAGAACAAATAATGCCTGGGTGCTCTTTATTTCTTTGTGGTGACAGATGCAAACAACAAAAGGTCTGTTTCTTTTTTTCTCCTTCCCCTCAGGATTTCAAGTCAGGCATAAATTTCCACCAGTTTTAATGTATCAGCCCTATTTCCTAGGAACAAGATATGGAAAGCAGAGACAAATCTGACATCCCTCCCATCTGCAAGGAGAGGAAATACTTATTAAGCCTGCCTTGAAGTTTAGTCCTAGAAACATGTAGGTGAGTGATTTCAACCTTCACTGCTCCTCGACTGCAGTTCTCTAGAAGAAACACAGACAGCTTGTCAGTTCCAACGCACTCAACTCAAACAAGCAGAGAGACGGTAGAGCCACTTGTTAGGTGCTTCACTACTAAAAGGTTTGCAATGTTTGCTAAGCACCCGAAGTATAAGAACAGGTCTGTGACAGCACTGAGCCTTGTGGAAAACGAAGCAAAGGTGTGGAGTGCTTAAGCACCATCAGGTCCACCTCTGTGTGATTTTCTTCTGAAAGACAGATGCATCCAGTGACACCACCTTCAAGTAGCCCAACTCTTTTTGGGAATCTGACCCTTCGCTATGTCATTTGCTCAGGAAAAACAACAACGGAATTAAAATATATATATATAAAAATGCTGCTAATCGACTTTGCTGCCATGCAGTTTAGAGGATTAGCACTCATATTGTCTGGAATCAGAATCCGCAGCACAGATAGCAACAAAAATCCCAAAATCCAAGCAGAAAGCAAAACAAAAAACAAAAACTCCAAAAGATCACTGCTGGCAAACAATGAAACTGATTCTATTAAAGTGATAAATGAGGCATGTGAAAAGTGAAAAAAAGCAACATCTGAGAATGGCTGTGGCTGACGATAAGGAAAAAGCATCAGAGTTGCAAAGGAGCAGCCTGTGAAAAGAGGCCTCTGCCTCTTATTTTCTGTACCAGCCATTCCATTCTGATTGGGATGCATTCTGATTTTAAAAACAAATAAACAAACAAACTTATATTTTTTGTGGCTCAATAAACAAAAATACTTACAAGGGACTTATGATTTTATTGTCAATGTCTGCTATTGCTACTAATATTTAAATTGCTACGTTTATATTCACTTGGTTTTCTGCATAAAATTTTCGGTATCTTTTCTTGGTCCTTCTATCTGGAGAAATGCATTCATTCTCTCCCAGCAATTTGCCTCCTTGCAGCAAACAGCCTGTTTCAGTTTCACTTTCCATTTCAACATAGCCTGTTTAGCACAAGAAAAAAAATATCTGCCTTCCTGCAGCCTGAAACAGCTGATGGTCGGGAGGCCGATCCAACCGATAATCATCTGCTTGTGCTAATCAGATCTGTGCAGAAGCTGAAACTGAAACAGGCTGTTTGCTGTAAGGAGATAAATTGCTGGGAGGCAGAGGCCAAAGGGTGGGGGCAGTTGGGCAGGACTACATTTGGTATATAAGATGCATCCAAATTTTCACCCTCTTTTAGGGGGGGGAAGTGCGTCTTACTTTCCTCTTTTGCCAAAACTGTGGGGAAACATGTAGAAGCAGAGATGAGGATTAATACAAAAAAGAATAGTGACAGGAGAAGATATAGAAGAGTGAAGAAGGACCAGCCCTGTTATCACTTAAGCTCTGTGAACAAGATACCTGGACCTCAAGTCTGAAGTTACCCATTCAGCTTCAATGGGAGCAGTTCTACAGGGAAATCAATAGAAGGGCAGCAAAAATAGGGAGATATTCTTGCAAAGAGATCTTGTAAGAGAAGAACTTAAGCTTGTAAGCAGGAAGAAGAGAAGATATATTTTCCTGATAGTCGGATGCATTCTTGGGTCTGAGCCAGAATTCAGACTGAACACTTACTTTGCAATGTGTTCAGTTTGTGGCATCTGCTGGTAATTGGAAAGAATCACAGCAATGAAAAACCTCTACTTGATGTTTTGGAAAATGTGTCCAAGTGGCATCCAAACAATACTCTTTGAATAAACTGTGTTATAAGGAATCTTTGTAATTTTATTTTATTTTTTGTGCATTAAGCAAATTGTTATCTGACCCAGGGGAACCATGAGAAAACTATTTCTATGAACAAATTAAATGTGGATGTAACCATTGTGGCCTTTTCTTAATTTCATGTCTAGGATTCAAGAGACAGCGCTCTACAAATGCAAAAGGGATTTTGTTCTGTTTTGTTTTTTCAATGGGAGTTTCCATCAGTTTGACTTGTGGGCTTCCTTGTTATTCTAGGACACAGATCTGGTTCTTTAGTCTTTATTGCTTAAACTGATGATTTTTTTCAGTAGGATGCAGTAATACGTTTTTATTTAGTTTGACACTTCTCACCTTTGCAACATTTCCTTCCTAACACCTTTGCAACATTTCCTTTCCTGTCTACGTTTTGATCATTCAGTCAAAGATAATGTTTTCAACTTTTTTTCATGCTCTTTCATTTTTCAGATGTTTATCAGTCACAGAACAATTTAACATCTATTTATTTAAGAGCTATGTACGGATTTTACTAATATATTTTTAATAGAGTTGGCTTTTTATAAAGAATCATCAGGAATGGACACATATAATATATTTTAATAAGAATTATAAATAGGAATCCTAGGTTCTTGGGAAGAACTCAATGTGTATTGCGGCCAACTCCAGCTAAAGAACCGCTGGCTGTGAGTTGACATTTTTGTGTACATAATAAAAAAATATTATTGCATTGGAAGAGCTGCAAGAAATACCATTTTCCTGCAAGCAAGAACTGGTGGGATCATAAAATATAGAAAGTAATAGAAAATGAAGAAGTTAAAGTGCTCTGGGACTTTGGACTTCAAACGTACAGGTACCTGCCACATACCACCCCAGACTTAACAATTGTCAATCAGAAAGACAAAAAGTCTGAATAGCAGATGTAGCAGTGCCTGGAGACAGCAGAATAGAAGAGAAGTAACTGGAGAAGATATCAAAATACAAAGACCTGCAAACAGAAATAGAACAACTGTGGTAAAGGCAAGCAAGGGTAGTACCAAAAGTAATAGGTGACTTGGGTGCAATCCCAAAATAACTGTAGCAACACTTGACTGCTGTCAGCATTGACAAATTCATCATCAGTCAATTGCAAAAGGCAGCTTTACTTGGAACAGTTTACATCCTGCAACAATACCTTTAAAATTATTAATCAACAACCTCTGCCTACCCCACGTCCTTGAGAAGGACTCATAGGCGGACAAAAATGTCAAATCCAGTCTGAACATCTGGCTGACTATGCAATGAACCAAAATAAATAATGACAACATCAAGCATAATGAAATCAAGAAGAAGAAGATTAGTAGTAAATACATGTGAAAAGTGAAGTTCGTAAAAACTCAGTGGAGGAAAAAGAAGGCAATTAACACCTGGGCTATTCCAGTTATTAGGTTTAATGCTAGAATAGTGGACCAGGGTCAAGCAGAACTTGAAGCCCTAAAGAACAGAAAAATAATGATAATGAATCATGCTAGATTCTATTAACCAAGGAAAATTGGTGGATGTGGAATGTTGCTAGATAGTTAAAGAAGAAAAAAACACATTGGAAGGGAATAAGAAGGAAGTGAAGAAAATACACTGAAACTGGGACCAAAAAGACCAAACTGGCCTACAAGAAAAACCAAATGAAGAATAGAAAAGAGACTTAGCAAAGCAAAATCTTACATGGCCAAATGCATTAAAAATGCAGCAGGCAAAACAGATAGTGAGACCTGGCAATGATTAAGAGCAAGAAAATTGAAAAGAGTCAGACAGTCTGGCTACATAAAACCAAGCCGTAAGAACAAACACCTACAATGCCAGAACTGAAAAGACAGCTATAGGCGGCAAATGCCACCTCTGCAAAGAAGCTGAAGAAACCATGGACCACCTTAGTTAGTTGCTGCAAGAAGATCACACAGACTGACTACAAACGATGGCATGAAAAAGTAGCAACAATGGAAGATCTGCAAGAAATACCACTTGCCTAAAAGCAAGAACTGGTAGGACCACAAAACAGACAAAGTAATCAGAACATGAAGCAACTATGAACATGAAGAACATGAAGTCCCAGTGCTCTGGGACTTTAGAATTCAAACAATCACATGCCACACAACCAGTGTTGAGATTCAGCTGGTTTGGGCCAATTTGGGCAAACCGGTAGTGGCGACCTGTGGGTGTAGGTGTGTGGACCCACCCACCCAGCTACCTGCCTGGGCGCAATCTCATCCTATATTGCTGTGTTTTTGATGCCGCATGCATGTGCGGATGGCGCACATGAGTGAATTGCCATGTTGTTTGACGTCAAACACATGTGCTGGCAGTGCATGCAAGTGAATTGCCATGTTTTGTGATACCGCATGCATGCATGCACACTCACATTTCCGGTGCTGGACGAACTGGTTGTTACAGTTTATGAAGCCCACCTATGCACACACCACCTTAGACTTAACAAGTCTAAGAAATACAATGATAAGAAATACTAAAAAATCTGGTGAATAGACGTTCCTATATTTGGAGAGAAGAACAGTGGCAAAGAACAGGAAAAACATCATAAAATATAAAAACCTGGAGATAGAATGACTGTAACAAATGAAATCAAAGATAGGACCAATAGTAATAGGTCTCTTGGGTGCAATTCGAAAACATCCACTTGAACATCCACCAGAATTGACAAAACCCCAATCAGTCGATTGCAAAATGCAGCTTTACTTGGAACAGTTTATCTCCTGCAACAATACCTTTAAAATTATTAAATGACAACATCTCCTGTCTA
This sequence comes from Pseudoxenodon macrops, assembly GCA_032467955.1. NCBI lineage: Eukaryota > Metazoa > Chordata > Lepidosauria > Squamata > Pseudoxenodontidae > Pseudoxenodon > Pseudoxenodon macrops. The sequence continues at coordinate 69,557 of JANHFT010005851.1, read as the reverse complement.
GGGACCTTGGGAAGGATTCCATAGATGGACAAAAATGCCAAATCCTGTTCAAACATCTGACTGGCTGTGTGACTCATCACTGTCATTATCGTTCTCATCATCGTTATATGCTTTCTTTTAACTTACCGTAGCTGTTAGTGGTCAGTTTTATCCAGCCAGTTCCATTTTCTCCATTCACCTTGTCGTAAGAAAAGCGGTACATTCCATAGTCAGAAGCTGTGACATTCCAAAGTACAATTGAACTTTCAGAGATACAATCTACACGGTTTTGATAATCCGAGCCATAGACTGGCATTTCAGAATCCGCACACTGGATTATAAAATCTATACAGTCAGGTTGCACTCTTTCCCATGTCATTCGATTCACTGCTACATCAGACTTAGACAAATATTCAAAAGTGACATTTCCTCCTGGTTTTGTAATCAAATGACGAATTGCCAAGTTTGAAAATTCAAATTCTCCTGTTTTGAAAATAATGATAAAAGTAAGTGTGAGAGATAGGGATAATGTCATGCATAATGTATTTATGTTCAAAAATGTTACATGCCTGGTCTGCTTTAGAAGCACTCAAAACAGCTGAGAAGTGAATTAAAAACAGTAATATAAAGCAGTAAAATAAATACAAGTAACATTTAAAACCACAATTTACAATATTCTACATAATGATAACATCAATTGATTAGAAAGGTGAGAACCAATTAGATTTTTCAGAAATGCCAGGAAATACCACAGGAAAAAATAATAATTTTTACCTTATACTTGAACTAAAATAATTGGAGGTAATTATTATATCCAATATCTTGCATGGAAAGTTTCCCCTCAAAATAAGAACAGCCACCAAACCAGCTGATTTCTATGTGAATACTGGTCTGTGAAGCCTGGGTGGAAACTGTGAGGGAAGCTCTCTAGTTGTTTTGGATTAAGAGGGGTATTCTATGATCTGTTATTTCAGCTCCAGTCCAGTCACAACTCTAGTTAATTGATTTTGGAACAACCAAAAAGTCCAAAAATCAAGAAATGTTCCAGAGAAAGAAAGAACGAAAGATGTAAATATAGATAGATGCATAGATACATAGATATAGATATATATAGATATTGATATAGATATTGATGTGTGTTTGTATGTATTTATACACACACACATATACTGTTCATATACATATCTCCAGCTTCCTCTGCTACAACAACTAAACTTAGTGAACAATTTGGACATTTGTGGCATAATCCTGCAGAGAAAGCAGTTTACTTGCTCCTTATTATATTTCAGATATTGAGTGAAATATTGTTTCCTAATTTGGGCTTTAGAAACCAAATGATGTATTGTCACTTGTGTAATTTGACTCTTACAATTTATTATACCTGCTCTTGTCTTTATTTTTTCTTTTATATGACATGCTGCTAATGATTATTTTTAATTATAATTATACCAGGTCCCTAATAATTGATGGGTATAATTTATAAAAGAGAATATGTGTAGCTCAGGGTTGAAGTGAGGGGTCCTTGGTGCTCTTTGAGCTTGGTTGTTTCCTCGCAGATGTTTCATTACCCAAACTAGGTAACACCATCAGTGCTACTGAGGTTTGGTTTCTGTCAGGGGTGGGTTCTGCTTCTTTTTGCTGCCGATTCGCTCATGGCCATGCTGAGTGTGTACGCGCATGCAGCAATAAAAAAATTAGCTTCTGTGCATGCGCAGAAGCAAAATCCAAGATGGCGGCACACACAGTGACACCAATGGAACCAGCTCCATGATGTCACTGCGGAGTTACTACCGGTTCTATAGAACTGGATAGAACCAGTAGGAACCCACCTCTGGTTTCTGTTTATATTCTAGTGGTTTGCCGTGTCATTTTTGGGGGGGATGTCTTAGACGTTCTATGGTTGGACTGTTTACTGTTGGCTGTTGGCCATAATTTATACATTAAATAAAAATAGAGGAAAAATTAATGATTTTGTTTTATTTTCTAAAATGAGAAGCATTATTACAGGGGAAAAAGTTATTAAATGTGTTTGATCACTCAGGGGTGTCCACAGGGGAATTAAAAAAAAAGTCAAGCTGACAGCTGTAACTGCATCATTAAAGAGCTGCCCTTCTGACTGTTTTGTCCTTTACTTTGGTGGGACAGAAACGTTTCTTAAAACGTATTTACCTAGTGTGACTGTAAATCATGTCAGACATTTCCACTTTTAGCAAAACAGAAGCGAAGAAAACATCTAAAAGGATTATTTGAGCCAAAGAAAATTGGATGCTGCTAAGAAAGGAGTTTGTTACATCTAATGGAGTTTTCAGCTTTTTTTCCCCCTTACCCTTTTCTTGCAATTTTTTATATTTACTGAACGCAAGAAACACAAATCTAAGCACATATTCATTTCATCAGCAGATAGTTACAATAGTAAAAAAAGAATAATGTCAAACTCCCTTCATTGAGGTGAAAGCATGCATATTGTTTTATGGCTACCTTTCACTGAATTGCCTACTTTTGAATTTGTGGCTTCTTAAGATACAGATTTGTTTTCGGTTTTCTGTCTGCCCTAAAACCATCTCATGTTTTTATAATTTAAACTGCCTTTTGATTGACTATAACAGACTTGAAGAGCTGACACATGACACCTAAGCCATAGTCTTTTTAAATTATTTTCTATTGCATAGCACATGTCCATGCATGAAAAATTATGGCTATATTGCTCTTAAATTTTCAGTAGCCCTTTTAAGAACTATTTTCATATTGCCTAATTATGCTTGATGGCTTATTGGTGTCCTCCAGAAATAGTTTCATCAATTTCCATAATCCTTAGTCAGATTAGCCATTGATTGTGATCAGTAGCACAATCTGTGACACAGTAGCCAGATTGGGAAATTCAGAGTTTATAGTTTTTGTCATTAAATTTCATTGATCTATGATTTTTGGTAAGATCTTAGGGAAACATTCTTCTGTGGTGAGAACAGAACTAAGGAAGAAAAACTTGTTTCTAATGATGATCAAGAAGATTGACATCTTCTGAAAAGTGTACTTTCTCCTTTGCAACAAATAACTCTTAAAAGTGGAGAAAAGGAAATTTCACGTTTCTGATGTGCTATTCCAGATAATCCTGAAGTATACTCATGTTACAATGAATGTCAACTATAGACAGGAGCTAAAAATTGTGTCAAAACTGTAGTCACAGTTACTGATTTACATGAACATCAGTGTCTAAAAAAAAAACCAACCACCTTATATCACATACATATCTTTGGTTGTTCCAGAGTGTTACGAGAAGGACCAAATATGTACTCAAAATATTCATTTAAAATGTTGTATATTCATCAGAAACAAGTTACTGGTCAGAGATTTTTAAAAATGAAAGAATTTGAATTAAATCTCTTCTTTCTTGTCTCAGCCAAATTTACAAATATTTAAATTCAACCTTGATATCATCTATAGAAGGCAAATGTCTAGTTCCTCATGAATTTCAGAAATTGCATTTCTAATTATATTTTATCCTTCTTGCTGACATAGAGGACTTTCTAAGCCTGAACCTTCCTATTCTATTGTTCATTAGGATTTATTCAGAATTTAAACTGGAGACTCTAAAATAGCCATCCCTGGTCTGAGTATTCTCTGTCATCCCAGAACGAAATGGCTGTTTGGGGAATATTGAGAATTAAAATTCACATCTCAGGAGGGCATTCTGAAGGGGGAAGGAAGCAGAACACTGTTTCTGAATCTTGGCAGCTTGAAGATTTGTGGACTTCAACTCCCAGAATTCCCCAGCTGGCCATGCAGGCTAGGGAATTCTGGGAGTTGAGGTTCATACTTCTTAAAGTTGTTGAGGTTAAGAAACATTGAACTAGAAGTTTGCATAATCAAAGTCCCAACCAAGCGGCAATTAAAATTTCATCTGGGACAACATTCATGAATAAAAGGGTGCCAGGAATACAGCCTCTTTCTTCCATGTGCATACAATGGCAGCTTCCAAAATTAAAGGCTTCTAACAATTGATGGAATAAATAGTAGTGAATACAATAATCTACAGCAGCTATAAAGAAAAGCAATTATTCCTTTGGTACCATTTTTTCCCCTTTAGATAAAATATCAACGGTATCTGTGAAAAGTACATCTCAAGAGACTTTGACTCACTATCTAAACCCACCAGCAATGGTTTTTAAGTGCAAAATTGTTCATTGCTAAAGAGGAAAATTAATATAGTTTTAATATGACATTTTTGGCTGAAGGCGATAGAAAATATTGCAAGGTGCCATGAAAGCATAATGCACAATTCTAAAATTATTTTACAAGCAAAGGGGTAACTTAAGCAGAGGCACATTTATAGGAAATAAAGGAAGAATGGAAGAAAGAATATTTCTTTTCTTGTTTTTCTTACCACTGTGTTTCAACATCTCCTGCTATGTACAAATGCAGAATAATTTTTTTGCTCAGAAAAATTCTTGCAAGATCATGTAACGGGGAGGTGAAGTCTCTTGAATCTATTTTCCATTTGAACCTTCTTTTCACAATTTACTTCTTCCTCCCCCTTTTTTTTAATGATGTTGCAAAGGAATGTTTTTCCTAGCAAAAAAGAAGTCATAATTCCATGCAGTGAGGAAATAAGGAGTCATTTTAGAATACTAAACTGATGGGCAGGTGAACAAGGAATAGCTTACTCCATTTCTTTCACATTTCTCTTTCCCGTAAAATAATCTCTCCATGTTGCATGCAAGTGTTGTGAGACTCCGAAGTGGGGGATGTGGTGTGTGCAAAAGAAAGAGACTGCTTTATGTTTTATTCTATGCCACCATTGTAGAATAAAGCACAGTAGCCTGGATTCACGCACTGAATGAAGTCATAAAGTCATGAAGTCTTCCTCTGTCCGGGAGAGGGGTACTTTTAAAATATGATGAATAAATCTAGTTTGCAAACCATGGAGTTCCCAAGACCCACAATACCAAACCAAATAAACTATGTTTATTATTTGCACTACGTATGAACCCAGTTAGAGACGGTGACCATATCTGTAAAGGAACAGTATATCTGACAGGTATGTTTTCTATGCTTTTCCAAAAATTACACTTGTTGTTTGATAGAACTAATGAGTTCAAAGTAACATCGAATATCACCTAGTCTAATCCCTGGTAAATTAACCAATTAAGAATTTGAAGACAAAGCTAAGATCTTCTTTTTCCTTGGCAGCATCCCAGCTTTAAAAATCTACCTCTGTTTCTTCTCCTTTAGAAGATACTGACTATCAATGGCTTTGGGTGAGGAAGGAGCTGCCCGAAACGCATTGTAACATCAATGGGAAGGTAGGAAAAATTCACCTCAGAGCATCCTCACTGAAATTTGACCTTATAAAATGGAAATAAACAGATTTACCTTACCAGATTGAACCACGTGTATCGTCTTTTCCAAGATGCCATGTGGAAAAGTATGAAAGGAACATAGGTAAAAACCAACATCTTTCTCAGTGGTGTTGCTGAAAATCAAGGTCTTGTTGTCTGAGGTAAAATTAGTGACCAGGACTCTGGCCTTATAGTTGCTTGCTATATGTAGATCATAAGGTAGCCTGAAGGCGGCAATGAGCTGTTTCGTTTCATTCTCTTCTTTCTCCCATACCATCTGAGAAATAGATGCATTCTTTGGGCAGACACATTTAAGAGCCATGGTACTGGAGAGTTTCACAATTGAATCCACATGCTTCCCCTCTACCATTAAAGATACATTGCCTAAAACAGAACAATTTTATTTTGTTAAACAGTGAATCACAAAAAATATCCACTTAATGCATGCGTTCCACAGCACGCTCTACAAATCCATCTCCAAAGTTATTACTAATATCATTACAAAAGAGGTTATAATATTGGCTACAATTCTCCATTATGCAATTCATTTTAAATATAGTCAGATTCACTAATACGTTAAACATTGCAACAACCAGAAACAAATAGCAGTGGTCTTACTTTTATTGGAATAACTTACTTCAAAACTTCATAGATTTCCAAGGCACTTAGCAGGAAGTAAACAGGCAAAAAACCAACGAGAAAGAAATGTATGAGTTAAGAAATGAGTCTTACTTTGATAAAACTGTAGAAAAGCCATCACCAAGAACACAAGGCAATTCATCTTCAGCACAGCTAAAAAGACTGAGAGAGCTTCATCTATGCTTTCTGTGTTTCCTGTATCACATGGTAGGGAGGATGGTATTTTTATCTGTACTAGCAAGACAAAGGGCTGCATCACTTTGGGAAACTCTTGTAGTACATGGGTGTCTGTAAAGAGACACAGGAAGCTCATTTACACAAGTGGTCATGAATTCCATGACAATCTAGGACACCACAGGCTACTCCACCCCCACTCCCACCCTTAGATCAATTCCAATATTACCTTTGTGCTTTAAGACTGTTCCAAGAAAATTGATTAATTGGTTGATTATTGATTGACCTTCCTGAATTGGTTCCTTGCTTTCTCACAGTTGAGTTTCTCTGTCTTAGTGTGTTGAATGGAAGCATTGGCAGCACTTTGTTGCTATGTGTAAAATTGTGCTTACTGGTCCTTCCTTCCTTCCTTCCTTCCTTCCTTCCTTCGTTCCTTCCTTCCTTCCTTCATGGTGCAAATGAATCCCTTTGCCATGGAACAAATAAAGCCTTCCCTTAGCTTCAGGTCTAAGGAGATTTTCAGTCATTCAGGTCATGGTTATCCCAAATGTGCTTTTTCAAAGAGCAACTGGCCTTTCTTTGTTTTTGCTTGAAGGTGTTTTGCTTCTCATCCAAGAAGCTTTTTCAGTTCTGAATGAGGTGAACTGAAGAAGCTTCTCGGATGAGAAGCAAAATTTCTTCAAGCAAAAACAAAGAAAGGCCAGTTGCTTTTTTGAAGAAAAAAACCCAACACTTTTGGGTCCCCTTAGCTTCCATTTCCGCCATTTAAAAAGTAAACTAATTTAATTGGTCTCCATTAATTGGCTGAACCAATAAAGCCTAAACATATTGTCTTGTTAGGCAGGCAAGGTGGACACTGAATGTGAGACATAAATGTTTGCTTTGTATACACTAATCTTAAAGGAAAAGGCATTATCTTTTGTAAAAACAGGCTGATTCAGAGGTTATTTACAATTACATATTGATGTTTGCCACAGAAAATAACTTTGCATTGTAAGATATGTAACCCACGATTGCTAGTTTCCTGACAATTATGTCTTAATTATTATCTTCATCAATACTAGTCTTTAATCATAATTAATTCTATTTAAGTGAAATGTCTGTTTGCTCTTTTTGTTATGTTCTTTTGCTAGATTTAGGCTACCTAGAATTATAATCAAATGAACGTTACATTGTTAGAATATTGACTGTTGTGAAGGTGGGTATAGGACAACTCGGAGCAGCCAGCTCAGATTGGCCAGCTCACTATGCCAAGTTGACTCTGTCAACTCACTACAAAGTCACCACAGGACATTTCCACACAGCCAATTCACTGTGGGGACAAGTGGCTGCAGGCAGAGCTGGATAGGTGGATCCCCAGAGTTACAGCAATAGCATTTAGACTTATATACCACTTCACAGTGCTTTACAGACATCTCTAAGTGGTTTATAGAATCAGAATATTGCCCCCAACAATGTGGGTCTTCATTTTAGTGATGTCGGAAGGATGGAAGGCTGAGTCAACCTTGAGCAAGTGGGAATCGAACTCTGGCAGTCAGCAGAATTAGCCTGTAATACTGCATTCTAACCACTGCACCACCACAGCTTATGGATGGCGTTTTATATCTCCCATTCCATTGTTTTAGGATTATTAATACATTCCCAATCTCCAACATAGGAAAGTTCATCGTTATTGCAAGAGATCTGTTACGAGTTCCTCAATTGTTTTTGCAAGCAGATCTAGCAGGGAAGGCGTTTACCAGGTCTCCCCTATTAAACAATGTCATCTTATTGGACCCCAGAGTCGTGCCTTTTCAGCAATAGCAGCTGCATGTGAAACAGCATTTCCCTGGAAATCTAGATGATCCTGACCTTGATAGTTATTGGGCCAAGTGGCTAGATGAACTCTCCTGTTGTCAACCTGAGCTTTCTTGATTCATATAATACTGTCAAATGAGTAGGGTTGTTCTTTATCCTTGTACACTGGGATTATACGTTGTTGGTTTTCCTTTGTGTTTTTAATCCTTGTAAACTGCCCAGTTGCTTGTGTGATGGGTGGCTGTGTCAATCACATAAACAAATGCTTCCATTTTAATCCAACAGACGAAAGCTGTATATCAACACAGCAAGTATAGCCCATCAAATCAGAAAACAATTTTAATAGTATTATAAGAAACAGCATTAGTTGAAACATAATTTCTCCAGCTGTATCACCTAGCTGTGAAATGGAGATACTGGGAAACAAGATAAGCATTTCATTGTTCCCGTTGCAAAGTTCCAAGGATGATATACTGAACAGAAATTCCATCATATTTAATTTAAAGTTACTCAATAAAATGCCACATGAAAGGCTCCACTCAGGACAGCAGCACAATGCGCTTTCTGATATCGGATGTATTATCTTTCTAAGGGCTGCAAGGCAGTGTGCCAAGATAAATTACCCCTTGCACTATTCTGCCATCAGAGGTAGATAGCTGTTTTGATTTAAACTCAGGACAGGATGAGCCAGAGGCAGCAGCAGCACAAGGATATGACCGTAACATTTCAGCATTTGGAACTGCACGTTTCATCTGATTAACCTCATTATTGATATTTTATCCTTCTTAATCGGAGAGCTATTCTGGATTTTAATTTCTCTCTGCAAAGTTTTGATTGAAACTGGCAAAGAGCCCTGACTGGAAGCTGCAGAAATTCTGAGGAGGAGGAAAGCCCATGAGATTGACCTCATATTTTACAGATTTTCAGGACAGCAGGCAATAAAATTGCTATTTGATGAAAACCACAGCTTTGTCTTAAGTGAAGAATATTCAGCCAGTTCCTACAAAAGACACAGTTCAATGCATATGTTTTGCTGCAATTTTTTTCTGAGGACATTAATTTTGCTTGCTTTATCAAACAAACAGTCTTTACAATAAGTGCCTCATCGTTTTTGGAGTATTGTTTTTCCATCCAAATGCTTTTTTTTTTTTCATCAAAGGATGAGGGGAGCTTCATGATTAGCCATATATTTACCAGGTAGCATCAAGGAAAGCTTTATTTGCAAGAGCATTGCTATATGAACTTGACTCTTCTTCACAGAGTGAAAGATACTTCAATTCAGGAATTATCTTTTCTAGAATATGCAGAAGCCGCAGTTAGCATACAAACAAGAGTAATGAAAGCAATATAATCTTGACAATGTTGAAAAAAATACAGAGGCGTTATCAGGGTATGGTGGGTAAAAAAAATCAAAATGGTGATGACGACCCAATAATCAAAGTTCTGGCTGGCTTGATTGCAGCATTGTGGTGACTTCTTTAAAGCGATTCTTGAAAACATCTTTGTAGTTAGACCAACAGTTCCAATTAAGAAGAATTTAGTGCACGGCAGATAATAAAAAATAGTTTTGGTGGTATCTGTAGCAGGAATAGAAATTGAAACGGCAGTTGCAGTAATGTGGTTGAAGCTCTGTCTGTAAGGAGATGGTAGGGTTTTGATCACATTGCCACAAAAGTTTTGTTTTTTGTTTTTAAGACTGACTTGTAAACATTCCTTGAACTGTGGACAAGGTTGAAACTGAAGAGAACGTTCATATACATTTGGTGGAAATGTGACGTAAAACTTTCAGATTCGGAGAAGAAAGATTTTGGTGAGCTTAGTGATGGATAACAACAACCGCAATGTACCAGAGAATCAGCGTGCCCTAGATGCAGGCAAAAAGGGGGTGCTGCGAAAGACCACCAGGAGGGAGTAATAGCTCTGATTTGTGTCATTGCTGCTAGCAATCAGTTGTTTGACAATTGGCAGTGCAGTAATAGAGATGAATATTTCTGGGGTTTTCTGCAATGCGGGGAGTAGAGGCATCCACCTGTCAAATATGCTACTGTGTTTTCCCGAAAATAGGACCCTGCCTTATATTTTTTGAACCCCGGAATAAGCGCTTGGCCTTATTTTCGGGGAGGTCTTATTATTTTGGGGCACATGGAGCTCCTCTTGCCATCTTATCTGATTTCCAGCTCTGTCTCCCTAATCCTAACCAGAGGAAATGGCGGGGACCAGCTGCACATAAGTTTTAATATTTTCGGGGAGAGCTTATTTTCAGGGGCGGCTTATTTAGCACATGTGCTCAAAAGCCTGATTGGCCTTATTATCTGGGGAAGTCTTATTTTTGGGGAAACAGGGTAGATATACCATTGATAAATGAAACAGAGTTTTCTCCATAGTTAGACCTATATTTTAGGATCAGAACAAAAATTGAAAGTAAAAAAAAAACCTAATCAGATTTCTATTTTTTATGGACAAATTAATTGTTTCCAAATAATGGGGTAATTTATATGATATCTTAATGGATCAATGACATGATAAAATCTGCTCCATAGCATTGCTGGAAAAATTTCTGATGAAATCCGTATTTAATTATTTACTATTGAAAAGAGAAATGCAGAAATTGCAGATACTGCTGCTGAGTTCATCTAGTCGCATTATTATACAAGTCAGACTTCAGTTAAATCTCTGTTAACCTAACCCAAATATAGTTAAGCATCAAAATGGAATTTCCAAGGTTCTAATTTGAACATTAACAAGGGGGTTCTGGAATTTTAATAAATTAGGGGTTAAGTTGATCTGAAAAGTTTATTTTAAATTTGAGGACCTAGCCCGTCATCAAACAGGCGAATCCAAGATGATTCACAAAAGTATACTATACAGGTAGTCCTTGATTTACAACAGTTAATTTAGTGACCGTCCTAGGTTACAACAGCACTGAAAAAAGTGACTTATGACCATTTTTCAGTTACAACCTTTGCAGCATCCCCATGGAATCAAAATTCAGATGCTTAGTAACTGGTTCACATTTATAACCGTTGCTGAGTTCCAGGGTTTTCTAATCACTTTTTATGACCTTCGGACAAGCAAAATCAATGAGGAAGCCAGATTCATGTAACAATTCAGTAACTAACTTTTATCAACTGCAGCGATTCGTTTAACAACTGTGGCAAGAAAGGTTGTAAAACGGGGCAAAACTCACTTAACAAATGTCTCGTTTAACAACAGAAATTTTGGTCTCAATTGTGGTCATAAGTTGAGGACTATCTGTATTAGAAAATGAGAGTGAAGCATGCCCAAAGCCTACGGCTTTTACATCCATGTGATGCATGTGCTAAAGAAGACTGGGGCACCAAATGAGCCTTTTTGTCCAGTATCCTTATTTTGGCTCCACCTCCCACGGGGAAGGGTTGCCACTCCTCTGCCACCTATTCATTTCTGACCTAAATGCTGGTTTATATGTTTAATTCCTGTATGGGAAAAATATAGTAATTTGGCTGATATATGACATGCTGTCTGATGCCTCTGTGTAATGTTTTGCAGTTGATATATTGCCCTTTCCATTACAGTTGCAACTGACAAATTATCTTAAAATCTATGGTTTTCAGCACACAACCCACAGATGTTACTTGCTATTTCCACTATGCAAGAAATTTCCTTCACAACCCACAGAATTATAGATCTCTCAAACAAAGTGGTTACGACACTTGCTTTTTTTCCCCAATAGCAATTATTATAGAAAATGCCATGTTGCTGTTAGGTCTTTTTCTTTCATTTATATTTTTAACATGATTTTCATTCCATTAAAATATACAACGAGGGTAACCTGGAATTTAGAAGATGGTTCATGCTACATATACCACTGTTATCCAGGACACATTATCTTCCAAAGGAATCCACTCACATAATCAACTGGGATTGATTAACATTAATTGATGAATTATTAAGAGATGCCAAAGATGTTCTAATCTTCCTGTAAAATGGTTTGATTGTATCAGGAAATAAAGAGAATAAACTCTTGTTAAAAAAATAGTTTCAGCTAACTTTTCTGGTGCTCTATTGTAGCAAAAATTTACACCTCATGCATCAATTTCTATACAGTTCCAAGTAAACACCACCAACATTTATGGTCTTGCATATGACACTGATATAATTTCTTATAAAACAGTTTCTTAAAACAGCTATACCTTAAACTTTCACTTCAGTGTTTGATTGTGGGAATATGATCAAGTAGAAATTATTAGATGTAGCAATCAAATCACTATCAATCAATCAATCAAAGAAGCAAGCAAGAAATTAAGCATTTGGTTTAGAAAATGGTCTTTCATTTAGTCTTTCTTTTCAGTAAAACATCTTTGTTTCAGTTTCTTCTTGTTGTTGTTAGTTGCGAAGTCGTGTCCGACTCATCGCAACCCCATGGACAACATTCTTCCAGGCCTTCCTGTCCTCTGCCATTCTCTGGAGTCCATTTAAGCTCATGCCTACTGCTTCAATGACTCCATCCCGCCACCTCATTCTCTGTCGTCCCTTTCTTTTGCCTTCAATCTTTCCCACCATTAGGCTCTTCTCCAGTGAGTCCTTCCTTCTCATTAGGTGGTCGAAGTATTTGAGTTTCATCTTCAGGATCTGGCTTTCTAAAGAGAAGCAAGGGTTGATCTCCTCAAACTGACCAGTTTTATCGCCTTGCAATCCAAGGGACTCACAGGAGTCTCCTCCAGTACCATAGTTCAAAGGGTTCGATTCTTTGGTGGTCAGCCTTTCTTATGGTCCAACTTTCACAGCCATACATTTCAGTTTCTACTCCTTTGAAAAAAACCAAATGAAGTACTTGAAAGTGACCTAAATTCTAACTTAGAGAAGTTAAAAAACATAAATGTCGGAAGCGATGCTTATTGTGCTAGGAAATAAGGTTAAAAATAATAATTTTAAATAATTTTCATGCCACGATTTGTTCATCCTCAAAATTCCTCTAGAAACATTTGACTATTGCTCACGTCTCCATGGTTCTCCAGCACCTGAGAAACTGGCTGGAGTGCAGCACCCATTTTTTTATCTCAAGGCTGGGGTGAAAGGCGTGGCCAATGTCCCAGTGAAAAACATGCTTTTCAGGGGCTCCCGAAAAGCCGTCAATCCCCAGCTGACTCGGGGGTCCTCGTGGACCCAAACTGTCCTGGAGGGACAGTGGAGTACAGGGACACGGGCTGGCACGAACAGGGAAATGGCAATTTCCCTGGGGAGGACAGCTGAAGCTTCTAAACCCAGCAGCTGGGAAGACGGACTTCGATCCGACACTAACTGGGGCGGCCGCAACGAAAGGAGCGGGAATGCAGATATTGTCTGTCTGGAGAAAGGATTACCTCGATCTAAGCGCTTGTGCAGGTGTGTCGATTGAGCAAAGTGTGGCACTGGGTGAATATTCGGCTCTTTAAGAAGAAGAAGAAAAACCTTTTTAAAATGAAGGGAAAGTACCTGGAATTGAAAATGGCGGCTAACCGGCACTTGGACTGAATATTAGAAAAAACAATGGATTAAATAAAAAATCCAAGATTGTGGATTTTACAATTGAAGTGGGGGGAAAGAGATTTTAAAAGAAGAAAGTTAAAAAGAAAATACTTTAAAAGCGGATTTGAATACCATTTACTTTAACATTATTTGGATCTTACGAGAAAATCAGTGGAGCCATCTGCTGGCGGGAAGATGACATAGCAAATGACCGGGTAAAAGCCAAAGAGAGGAAAAGAAAATAAATAAACGGAGCGCAGCTGTGAGATAACTTGGGAACGGTGAGAACTGAAAGGAGTATTTGTTTGGGTTTTGGTCTGGACTTTCACAGGGTATGAAGAGGAGGTGGAAAGAAAAAAGAAAGAAAAGAAAAACATATATTTTTGGACCTGATAAAGTAGAAGATAGAAGGCAGAGACTAAACGGATCCCAAAAATGGAAATGACAAATGA
>JANHFT010005851.1:45458-55593 GCA_032467955.1 Pseudoxenodon macrops | reverse complement strand
CCTTCCTTCCTTCTTTCCTTCTTTCTTTCCTTCAATCCATCCATCCATCCATCTCACTCCAAATGTTCCGCAAAATATCAGGAAAATGATTATGAATAAACATTGCACCCTATTGTCTATGGAGATTCTCAATCATCCAGGTCATGGTTGTCCCAAAGATGCTTTTTCAAGAGGCAACTGGACTTTCAGAAGTGAAACGGATGAACTGAAGAAGCTTCTTGGATGAAAAGCAAAATGTCTCCAAATAAAAATGCAGAAAGTCTAGTTGCCTCTTCAAAAAGCACCTTTGGGATTGCATCCTATTCTTACCATAATCTATTAGGACTGAATACCTATATAAAGTGACAAGTGGTAGTCCAAGCTCTGGGAACAACTTACTACAGTTAACATTCTTCCAAAATAATTTGCACAGAAGATACCAAGGGCAGTTTATGTTCATTTGGCTACAATTCATAAACTTTTTCAGATAATATGTTTGCAGCATGCGCCATTTTAATATCATTTATATCAAACAGAAAAGGCAATATTTTTTTAAAGGAATTACGGGATGCATACAGTAGAGGTTGGCTGAATTTATGCAAAGATCTGATGGTGGTAAGGTATTGATCATCTCACAATTCAGTGCTTTTTTTAGCCCAATGTGCTATTTACTCAATGCTATTTGCTCAATGTGTCCTGTGACTGCCATGATTTTTTCTAATTATTATTTATTTGTATCCTGCCTCTATTTTTATTTTTTTACAAATAACTGAAGGCAGTGAACATATCTGATGTATCTTCCTCCTCCAATTTTCCCCACAATTTTCCCTGTGAGGAAGGTTGAGCTGAGAATGACTTGTCCCAAAGTCACCCTTTCATGGGTGCGTGAGGATTTGAACTCAAGTCTCCCACTTTCTATCTGCAGGACATGACTGACTCTTATCAAACCTGCCATGCTTTCATTGTCAAACTTCTTTAACTTATAATCTTCTTCATCAAACATGCACAAATAGCATTAAGTAATAATACAACGGAGACTTTAATGGCAAGTAATCAGCTCAAGACCAAATTTTTACTGAAGAATTTTACAACTGTGTTTTAATGTTGAATTTAATTCTGAGCGTAATCGCCAAATAATCTTACACCTATCGACTTTGAGGTTTCAAATTGTAATCAATATTGGCGTAATGCTTCTTCTTTTCATTTTATCCTCAGTGGTTTAAGGTATCTAAACATGAAAGTATTACTAACTGTATGAATGGTACCAATATCAAGACAATCCAATGTGTTCTACGCTTTACAGCAGCATAATTAGAACCATACTTTTTTTTTTTAAGGAGCTGACATGACTGAATGATCTCAATGAAATCAAGTACTACTAGTACTGAATGGAAGATCGCTTGGGAATCCTATGGAACCACCTTGAATTTTTCAGAAGATAGGAAAAGTATAAATGGGTAAATCAGCGGCATTCATCTCCTGCTAGGGACTCAGTTTTCCACATGTACTTTGAGACAATCTTTCTTATCCTTCAGTCTCCCTACTTATGCCAGTTTCAGTTTCTAGAATTAATTACATCTTAAAAGCTCTCAAGTGCACATGCTGGTCTGTAGATTTGCCTTTTTTAATTGATGTTGCTTCTCTCCCTCCCCTCCCCCAAATATTGTCTTTGGGGGGAGGGTTATTTGATGTATGCCACTCAGGGTCACAATTAGGCAAGCTGGGAAGCTAAATAAGTAAATAAATACACTAAGACATGCTGCCACCATTATTTAGTGACAACATACATCAATAAGGGAAAATTCAAGCATAAATCTAATGTGTCCCAAAGTGTGTGTGTGTGTGTGTGTATACACGCACGCACACACATACACACATACATACATACATACATACATACATACATGCTTGCCATCTAATATATGTCTCAGCAAAAGCAAAAGCCAAACTTTTAAGATAGGATAGATATCCACAAGATAACACTTGAGTTCTACTTTATTGATGTAGGCTTCAGGGAGTCCTCAATTTACAAGCGCAATTGGGATTGGGAATTCTGTTGCTAAGCAAGACAGTTGCTAAGCGAGTCGCATCTGATTTTACAACTTTCCTTGTTCTGGTTGTTAAGTGAATCACCCTGGTTGATAAGCAAATCACACAAGTCATTAAGTGAATCTGCCTTCCCCCATTGACTTTGCTTTCCAGAAGACAGCCAGGAAGGTCGCAAATGGAGATGACATGACCCCGGGAGACTGTAATTGTCATAACTACATGCACATTGGGCCCAAATTTGATCAGGTGACCACAGGGATGCTATAACAATTGTAAGTGTGAGGACCAGTCGTAAGTTCCCTTTTTCACTGCCATGATGATGTCAAAAGGTTGCTAAATGAACAATTGTAAACTGAGAACTACCTATATAGTGAATAACTCATGAAAGTATGACTCGGTTTATCCTTCCCTTCCTCTTAGACCAGGAGTGTCATACTCAAGGCCGGGGGCTGGATCTGGTCCATGGGGTGCTTAGATCTGGCCCATGGAGCTGCCCTGGAAACAGCGAAGGACCAGCCTGTGGTGCCTCTGCCAGTGAAAACAGAGCTTGTGAAGGCCGTGGTCGGCCCTCCCAAGCTCTGTTTTCACTGGTAGAGGGTTGCAGGAGGCCATCGCAGCTGAAAATGGAGCTTGGGAGCCCCTTTTTCGCTGGCAGAGTGCTTGGGCCACCAAAGGCGCCGGCACGAGTGATGTTGAGCTGGCCATGCCCACCCTAGCCACTCATACACACCCAAAGGTCAAACACAACCCTGATGCAGCTCTCAATGAAATAGAGTTTGACACTCCTTTCTTAGATCAATGAAAGTCCAGGTAAGGTCTCTTTCTAATGCCTTCTTCCCTTCCTGGAATTTATTCATGTTTTACTCATAGTCTCTAAATACATTCTCATCCTTATGGTTCTCTACAGTAGTATATCTCAACCTTGGCAACTTTAAAATATGTAGACTTCAAGTCCTAGAATACTATAGCCATCATTCATTACGTGTTGCACCTTATCATTCTTGACAAATTTATCTTGTATTTTTATGTACACTGAGAGCACATGCCCCAAAGACAAATTCCTTGTGTGTCCAATCACACTTGGCCAATAAAGAATTCTATTCTATTCTATTCTATTCTATTCTATAGATCTTTGGTCTAGTCCAGTAGTATTCTACTTATGTTCTTTTTTTTTTAGTCTGACTTAAATGCACAAGTTGACTGTAATACCACTGTATTTCTTTAATTTCTTAAAGTAGTCTGGGATCGCCTGATAGTCACCTATCCATATACAACCTTCCTTACTTTTTTGATCAGGTAGGTACTGCCTTGTTTCTGACTTACTGGCAAAATATTTTTTCCCAATGCATGTATACATGAAGGTCTGTCTGTCTGTCTGTACAGGAAAAATGGTCAAACTGGTAGAAATTAAAGAAAAAAAGAAAAATGCTTTAAAATATCTACAGCTAATCTTTCAATATTTTTCTACATAGTAGTAAACCCAAATTAGTAAATCTACTAAGACAAGGTCTCCATGCTTGTCAAAATAGGATAGCAATTAAAATGGCGTGTATTCTGTACCTCAGTTTTTATGAATATATTTTTCATGCCTTTGACAGTAAAAAGCTATTTAGATTATTTATGACATTTCCAATGAGTTAGTAATGCTTTTTTATTGCATTGTATTTTGCATAATACAATTTGTCACTATTTCTTTATTAAGCTTGTTTTATATTCATAGTTGTCCCACCACACTATATTTTCCTCTTTGTCAGCTCAGAACTTCATTATGAAGGATGAGGTTTTATCGTTTCCTAGTGATGCAAATGTCTACAGTGAATAAGTGTCATTATGCAGGAACAGGAATTTAGTTTTCCTCCATTAAGCAAGCAGGCTAATGACTCAACAAGTTTATAGCCCACCACAAAATTTGATGGCTGACTGTGAGTTAAAACAAATGACTGTGTGCATACATGAAAATGAGGACTATACTTTTGGGATGGGCATTTAATTTCCTTTATATAAAGCCCAACTTTCTAGCACGAACTTAAAGTAGATCTGGAGGTATTGTCATGAATATCATGAATGCTGGCTTTCTCCTTTGAATATCATGAATGCTGGTTTGCAATAGGTCTTCATGATCTACTGAAAACAATTACCGGCAGCAGCTTTGAGATTCAACATTTTATTGTTTTATTTAAAAGAAATATCTACCAGCAGATCTTAAAAAGGCCTGCAAATTTACCCACTGGTGGGATGACTAGTCTTGGGAAGTTTGAACAAAGTAAGTCTTCTAAATATCAATAATATTTTATTTTAGTGATATTTATTTAGACGTATAATCAAGGGAAGAGAGAAAAAGAGAAAGAAGAACAAAGAAAGTGAAAACAGATTTAATAGCTACCGTGTTCCCCCCAAAATAAGACCGTGTCTTATTTTCGGAGAGGTCTTATTATTTTGGGACACGTGGAACAAGATGGGGCTCCTTTTGCCATTTTACCTGATTTCCAGTTCTGTCTCTTTAACCCTATCTAGAAGAAATGGCGGGGACTGGCTGCGCATGCATTTAAATATTTTCTGGGAGAGCTTATTTTTGGAGGAAGGCTTATTATCCAGGAAGGTCTTATTTTCATGGAAACATAGTATATAAAATTGAATAAAGTACAGTAAAAAAGTAACATTAGAGTACATCTGCAGATACAGATGGTCTTATACCAATTTAGTGCTTTTAAATCATTATCAACTGCAAGTCAATCACTTATAATTAGGAAAAATAACAAAATAAGAATTATCAATCTGTATAGACAATTTAATATTTTTGAATAGACTTTTAATTATTGAAATTTTAATTTTTTAATTCTGATATATAATTTGGGTAGTGTTTATTTTTTATAAGCTGTCAAGAAATGTAAGTAGTTTGAAATATTTTTAATGTACATAAATAATGAATTAATTGCTTACCAGATGAGGATTTAAGATAGACTTTGCTAAGCTAATAACTTGAACTATCTTGATCTAAGGAAGCTTTAGTGCTGCATCAGTATGGTCCCTAGGCCTCATATGCAGCTGTTGAAGGGTTTCCAAACCCCTGTAAGGTCATTTCCCCCCACATCCATGCTATGAGCAACACTAGACACTTGAACCTATCTGCCATTGTCATTTTTCACAAGCACCAATTTAGTGTCTCTCATAATCAAAATTATGCCATTGCCCATCTAAGGTTGCAAAAAACATTTCTCTGCAGCTAGACAGAATCACTGCCAAATATATAGCTCTCATTAATAGAGGAAGAAAACATTGTCTAAATAGATATTAAAACCTTGCACAAACCTGGGCTCTAAACACTGGATCTATATTCTTAGAAATAACTTGAATCTTCTGATTCAATGAAGAGATAGTATAACTATGGCAATCAAAATGTAAAATTAATGTATATTTAAATGCCATAGAACAGTGGTACCCAATCCTTTCAGCTCTGTGGATTGGCAGCAGCAGGGAGGCCAGCAGTGAGGGGGGAGAGATGGTTTGCACACACTTACTCACCCTCTGCTTGCACAGGCCAATTACCAATGGGCCAGAGACTGCTACTGGTCTATGGACTAGGGACCCCTACATAGAAAAGTCATCGAAAAAGGTGTGGCCAACATCCCATTGAAAGAAGTGCTTTTCAGGTGCTCCTGAAAAGCCATCAATCCCCAGCTGACTCGGGGTCTTCAGGGACCCAAAACTGTCCTGGAGGGACAGTGGAGTACAGGAGCACAGGCTGGCATGAACAGGGAAACGGCAATTTTCCTGGGAAGGCCAGCTGAAGCCTCTAAACCCAGCAGCTGGGAAGACAGACTTCGATCCGTCACTAATTGGGGCGGCCACAATGAAAGAAGTGGGAATTCAGATATTGTCTGTCTGGAAAAAAACTGTTTAAAATGAAGGGAAAGTGCCTGGAATTGAAAATGGCAGCTAACCGGCACTTGGACTGAACATTAGAAAAAACAACTGATTAAATAAGAAAACCCAAGAGTGTGGATTTTACAATTGGAGTGGGGGGAAAGAGATTTAAAAAGAAAAAAGTTCAAAAGAAAATACTTTTAAAGCGGATTTGAATATCATTTATTTTAACATTATTTCGATCTTACGAAAAATCGGTGAAACCATCTGCTGGTGAGAAGATGACATAGCAAATGACCGGGTAAAAGCCAAAGAGACAAAAAGAAAAGAAATAAACGGGAGCGCAGCTGTGAGATAACTTGGGAACGGTGAGAACTGGAAGGAGTATTTGTTTGGGTTTTGGTCTGGCCTTTCACAGTGTTTGAAGAGGAGGTGGAAAGAAAAAAGAAAGATAAGAAAGATATATAATTTTGGACCTGATAAAGTAGAAGATATGAGGCAGAGACTAGATGGATCCCAAAAATGGAAATGACAAAGGAGGAACTCTTAGAACTTTTGGAAATGGTAAAAAATATGCATGCTATGTGGAAAGGAGAAAAGAAATTTGAATTGTTGGAATGTAAAAAAAATGAAAATGATGTTCTTATTGAAGTAAGGGGAAAGGTGACTCAAGATAGGAGAATGGAAAATACAAAATATAAAGACAATTTCACTGGTTTTTGCAGTGGTGTTAAGAGTCTAGTAGTGGGCCATTTTTTGCCTCCTGGACATCTGTGTGCCCCATTTTTCACCTCCCCCGCCTCCAGAATGCCTCTGCAGGCCAAACTTGTTGACTTTACCTTTCAGTTGCAGCCCGTGGGGCTTGTGGTCCTGCGCTTGGCCGAAGGGTGGGCAGGGAAATTTGGGCGGGGCAGCCTCATGGTCCTGCACTGGCTAAATTAATAGCTTTGGTGGCCCGCATACGGCCCGCGGGCCATAGTTTGAGGACTCATGCCCTAAAGAGACAACACTTCTTTCCACAATCTCATTATTAAAACATATTTATTAATACAAGCTCAAACATTGCAAATATATATATTCACATAATCACAATTTACAATTAGCTGCTTCATTACTTTCTTACATCTGTCTGCAGCATAATGCTAGAACAGCATTTCCATGGAGACATTTACTATACATTCTTCAGATTGACCTCTTCTACTATTAAGTCAAAAACTATGCAAATTTTCCTTTTCTTGGTAGATAATCCAATACGAGGGATTTCATATGCCATTTTAGTTCTCATGCCTTTTGGAAAAGCCAGTCCAATTGATGTGCCCTCTGTTAACATGGTGTCTATCAACTGCTGAGAAGCTGTACAAGTGTTTCCAGGCACTTTATGTGATACGTTTCTTCTTGACTTTCTTGTGGCTGTTGAAGACCTAAAAGGGAAATGCATTAACATTTAAAATAACAGCTAAATGTCTCAATTGAAGAGAGAAATAAAAGCCAAACCTCTTACATTGTCACGTTGTTGTGAATAGTTACAATTCTGATAGTCCATTATAAAGTCATATTAAATTAAAATACATTTTTCATCAAAATCTGACAAATGAGTTTGAATTTGATCCAGTAATGCCTACATTGACTAGCAATGCCTTTCCAGAGTTTCCAACATTGGCTTTCCCAGCCCTATCTGGTTATGCTAAAGTTTAAACAGAGGGGCCACACTAACCTACAGACATTTCTTAATTATTCAAAACATTTAGATAATGTTACAATATATTATGTAATACATAGAGATTTACCAATCTATTTGAGTGGGTGAGGGATGCATTGGTCTTTCAACCAAACAATGTCTCATTTGATATTCCCTTCTATCATTAGATCAGGGGTGTCCAACCCTGGAAACTTTTAAGACCTGTGGACTTCAGCTCCCAGAGCTGGCTGGGGAATTCTGGGACTTGAAGCCCACAAGTTTTAAAATTGCCAAGATTGGACACTTCTGATTTAGATCATGTTGTTTCTAAACATGCAGATTATATCACACATAGAATGGTACATGTTTGAAATCTATCTGTTCCAGAATACTTTTGTCTGCTCCAGCAACTGAACATTCCATAGTTCATAGTTTGCGAACACTTAAGTCAGTATTGATTTGTATTGTATTTATACATTTAGTATATGAAATAGGGCACAAGTCAACAGTTTAAAAAAGTGTTTATTTTTATAGAATGGATTTAACACATGCTTAATTCTTACTTTTAAAGAAAATTGGCAATCGTCCTTTTCCGATTATTAAGCCTGTCTGTGCATGGAAATTCTACTTTCTTCCTTGCACAGGCAATGAGTTTGTGTGCACAAGCTTTTGTACAACTCATTATGATTTAATGAGAGTGCTGCTTGTGCTAATTATATCAGGGTTTTGTAGCTTTTTTTGGCTTCACTATATAGCTGTTTCACTTTGCAACTAGCTTGGATATAAATCAAGATAATCCACAACTAGTTCCTTAGAGAAGGCTATACAAGCTGGCTTTTGAAATAATTATCTTGATATCCTTTTTCTTTTTTTCTTTTACTGAAATGTTTTATGGCTGAATCAAGAAATAGATGTGAAAATAAATCAAGAGTGTCTCAGAAGATAGAATACTTATACACCAACCAAACCATAATGGTCAGGAATATCCAGGGGAAACATTACAGGTTTGTCTCTCTATAAAATACAATGTGCTCAGGATACACCTATTTTTTTGTTTTTTTCTGATTATGGACTGCATTTCTCCAAATGTTTAATCAATGTATTGTAAAGAAAAACCTCATCAAAGTATGAAAACATCTGTAATATTCAGCTCATCTAGTACAATTTAACATCCCCCCCCCCTGGAAAAACATGGGGGGAAAGCTTAATTGGCTTTTTATCTAGTGAATTATCCAAAATTACTTTCCAGCTGTGCTGATATTAGCCTGGCAATTTCCTTTATGTTTACTGTCTGCCAGATAGGAGCCTCACCCGCTGGCAAGAGCCAGGAAGCAACCATTTTTTGTTGTTGTTGTACTTGAATAATAAGTGCAGCTGGATAATCCTGATGCCTATTGCTAACAAATGCATTCTACCTACAATTTTCATTTTGTTACCAACTTTAAATTTATAGCTAAAACTTTGACCCTAATGATTCAACTTCCTTGCTTATATTCCATCCCACGAACATCTTGCCTGTAGGACATACCAGTGTCATTTCCCCCAAAAAATAAATTTCCAAAGCATCCGTATTTCTCTCCATCCCTCTGTCCATCTATCCCTCCATCCAAGCAAATAGACTTTAAAAAGTAGTATCCAGCACTCATAAAAATGTTAGAAAGTTGCCTTTTCCTTTGAGAATATCCCCTCGCCTACCCCCGCCCCCCCACCAAACACCCCTCATCCAATCCAATCCAATCCCAGTATTGTATTCATGGGCAAAGTTGATATTCACATATCAAATGCTATTTGTTTGAGATGGAAACCGAACTTGTTAATAACATACATTTCTTTCCCGACATAAAAGCTTCATCCACCCTTCTTTTTATTGATGGATTCTTCAAAGTCACTTTTGCCTGTAGCACATACACACACACAAAAAAAGAATAATTCAATGTTTGTTAATTCCCCTGTGCTGATGCTCTTCAAATCATTTCTTCAACTTACTCCTTCCTTGGCAGTGGGCCATGAGGCTATGACATTCAAAAATTTAAGAATGCAAAACATGTAGGTACTTCTGTGAATTGTTTGATGGCGGAGGGTGAATGTGGGGTAGAACAGGAGAAAGAAAACAGGTACAATGAAATAGCACAATAAAAAGGAGCGCCTCCCGCCCCCCAAATAGCTGTTTGAAATGCTCAATATAACAGAATGCTCCCTATTGAATATGAACCTGCCTTACAACCAGCCAGCAATCCAGAACAAGCATAGGGGTTGTTTTTTTTTACATTGTAACAAACACTGTGTTTTAAAGATAGTCTTATGCTCTGATATACCCATGTTAATTTGCTGAATGAATGTATAGTGCAGAAACTTAGTGCAAAGGAAAAGTATTTTTTTATGAGATGGAAAAGAAATATATATGGTTTAATCAGACACATCCTAATGATCGCCTGCATTCATAACAATGGTAAGAGCTGCATAGACAATATTCAGAACAGGAATGTAAGTCCCACTTATGACTGCAGGACTGTAACTTGTTGCTTGTATCCTATGACTTCTTATTGATATTGTTTCCTGATTGCT
>JANHFT010005851.1:13893-28292 GCA_032467955.1 Pseudoxenodon macrops | reverse complement strand
TGGGGGAGGGGGGGGGAGTGCATCTTATAGTCCGGAAAATACAGTAATTGCTTATAAAAGGGAAATTACAAACCTTACTGTGAGTAACTGTCCTATTAATAGAATTAAAAACAGAAAAGAAGCAGCTAAATCAAGACTTAAGATGAAGGTTTAGTTGACAGTATATTTAAAACACTTTTTTCTCTCTACCAGTTCTAGAGCTTCTTTCTCTCTCTCTCTCTCCCTGCTCCTTTCCCAGAGTTTCTCCTCTCCTTCCCAGACCAGTTTGCATCCATCCATCATCCCTAGAAACTGTTTTCTTTCAAAACTCTTGTATGTTCCCTCACTTCCATTTTGCTTACACTGGTGGTTCCCAACCTGTGATCTGCGGACTTGGGGTGGGGGTGGGGAAGGCACGGTCATCACAGAGGGGCCGCAAAAGCTTGAAGAAATATTATGATTTAAATCTTGAATTAAGTCTTAATTAAGCAATGAAGAATTAAGGTCTGTAGCCATGATCCATGACCCCAAAAAAATATTTAAAGGGGTCTGTGTGGTGAAAAAAAAATGATAACCTATAAATTCTACATATAAATCCTATGATGTTTCTAACACTCTGGGATGTAAATGTCTTAAACAACTCTGGACTTATTTGGCTCCTAATTGTGCCATCCTATTACCTTTTTAACAAAACATCTGACAAATAAACACTTCCTTAATTTAATCTTGCTTATCTTGACATGCATTCACAGTGATTAAAATTGGAGGAAAATATATGCGAGTATCACTATTTTATAAATTTACCTGAATGAGTAATTCACAGAGCTTGGTTACAGATGATTGGTTCTTCTTTTCATCAAGAAGGAAAGACACTGTCGGCTGGTAGCAAGCGTCCTCTTTATTGTTGAACTCTCTTTTCCCTTCTTCAGCAAAAAGAAGGGCTAAGAAATATAAGGAGGCCGTACACAAACTTGGTTGTCTGGTAGAAAGATGGATACATTCACATAGTGTATCTAAAAGGTCAAAGAGAGTCACCTTTTATGCTGCAGCGGTTTCATAAATATCAAATGATGTGTTAGGATATGAAATGAACCAACAGAAACAAATACCAACCAGGTAATAGATAACAGGATGATTATATTGACTATACATCAAAATATGCCCTACCATCTATATTTTATTTAAAACATTCATTTAAGTAAAATTTGAACTGTGATGGAAGCCATTAACAGCTGAAGCAAATTCTCTAAAAATGGTTTATTCAGAGTCTGCACGTCTATTTGGAGAATCATAAAGAGAGGGAGCATTTGGTTCTGATAGAAAAAAATAAGTTTAACCTCAGCAAAGGATCCGTGATAGAGACAGAGTTATTCAAAAAAGCAATTGCTAAGGTGTGCCCACTCATCTATGTAAACTGCAGGTGCTATCACTACATCTTCCACATGTTAGCCTTCTATTATATGTGTAAGCGTTAATGATTTCCATAAATTCAAGGAAAAAAATCATGTAGCAGAATGGTGCTCACCTATAAACTATCTCATTGTAGGCGTCTTGTGTCCTATACTTTCTACGAAGCAATAAAATAATTGGGTTTTATAGCAATAATTTAAGCGTAAGAAAGATTCATTAAAGCAAAGGCAACCGGAGGCCTCAAATTTACATAAATAGCCTCCAGATTATTTTTTCCCAAATCCAAAGCCATCTTTAATTAGTGTACAGCTGCCAGAAATTGGTGGCATAATTTCTTGACATTTTGGGATGAGTACATGAAAACATACCGTAGTCTCGTATTCACTTTAAAGTTCTCTTCCAATCCGGGAAGAATAAAGCCATGGCTCCACCTGCTTTTTATCATTATTTCAACCACAAAGTGTTACATGTGGCTCTTGTACATTAAAAGACCCTTTATCTCTGCTATCGTTCAATCGAAGAAATGAAACCACTGACTGATCTACCGTGTTTCTCTGAAAATAAGACCTGGCCTTATTTTCTTTTCGGCCCCAAAATAAGCACTAGGGCTTATTTTTGGGGATGTCTTATTTTTTTCATACAGGCGGCTGTGCAGTGCGACCGGCAGGCCGATGCCACCACAAAGTGAGGCAGGAGGTGAGGCAGGGTGACACCATGATGCGCCCCCTGCATACTCTGCCCCCGCCATCCTACATCATCCTCCAGTGCTCCTCTAGCTTTGCCCATCCATGCTTGTTTACTTTATTCCTGCAACGAGAAAGAGGCAAGAAACCCACTCAAGGCTCCAAGGCTCAGTCCCCTGCTGTGCCAAAACGCCAATTTGATGAGTCGGGATTGACTTTTCTGCAGATGGTTTCAGGAGGGTGCAGTGAATCCACTCAACAGACAGTGGGATGGAGTGAGCAGGCTCTTAACTAGGGCTTATTTTTGGGGTACAGCTTACATTAGACACACACTTAAAATCAGGATAGGGCTTATTTTGGGGATAGGGCTTATTTACATGGTACCTAAAGAGACAAAATCTCTGAATGATCTACCCAATCAAGAAAAGGAACACAAAGCCAATTCTTTACAGTCTCGGTATCAAGACTGGTAAAGGGGAGTCAAAGGCTTTACATTGTTATGCAGAGTATTGTTTTAAAACCAAGTATTACCTATTACAGAAGCCCAATGCTTTGCTAACGCAAGAGATACAAATGGTAGTGCACTATGGCCACATTTTCTTAACAGTGTAGCTAAAAAAACAAGCAGGTCTTCCCATGTTCGATGAACTGCAGATGATAATTCAGGTCCTGCCACGTAAACATAAGGGAGGAAAAAGGTAAGCATCTAAGTAAAAGCTCAGTTTAACATGTTTAAGTATAGCTAAAGACGAGAAACTATCCATTCCACAAGAAGGACAAGGCTAATACGCCATCCTAGAGGCTGGCAGATGACAAATATTATATATGGATGTTCTAAAAATTAAATGATGAAGCCACAATTAATATCATATATGCAAATGAAGTTGGATATAATCGGCTTCTAATATTCACTTTTTATGTCTGTCTTTATATTTATTCAATTTTTTGTGTTTCACATTCATAGACTATGACTGTATTCACAGATTAATATCTTCAAGACAGCTCAAGAGATATCTTCAAAGTAAGCATATTACTGCATTCTTAAGTTCTTGATAGTTTTGTACAATATATGGTAACAATGGCAAGCAACAGGCCTACCTGGGACTTAAAATCGTGCTTTGTTTCCTAGAAATTAAATAGCAGTCTCGGTGCTATTCCCACTTAATTAACACAAAGCAAGAAGCATTAGCAAAAATAACTTTTTAAACAAAAAGTGAGCAAAGGAGAACTGAAACAACATTTAAAACGGACTGTTATGACTTTACTGGAAAACTCAAGTCCTTCCGAGTTGAAACAATCCTTATTTGAGATCAGAATATTTCTATTAGAAACTATTTCTTCCTTCTAGTTGCCATGAAGATACTAGTGCAAAAAGGGTTTTCTTGAAATATTCCTGAAACCTCAGAAGATCAGATTTATTTTTTTAATGATTGTTTCCCTAAGGAAACCATGAATTCATTTTGGGAGCTTTCCCATCAGCTTTCCAGGCCACTGTTCCTTCTAGCCCTGTACTGTCTATATCTTTTAGGTAGAGATGTTTCCATTCCTATTTGGAAATATTGAACCTTCAACAAGTATCACCGAGTTATGGTGATACTTTGCTCTGCTTCCAGACTTTGCTTTGCTTTCAGACTGTAGAAAACAAAATGTTGACATTAACTCATACAACTTTTATACAAAATGTTCAGATGTCTGCTCCTTACCTATGCTGTCCTTGGAACTAAAGGAAAGAATCACAAAGAACTTCTCCAAAAGAGGCTTCAATAACTCATCCTGCAGTACAAGATGAGCGTCCACCAACAAACATGACCTCAACAGTTGAGAAAATGATGAAACAAATTCCAGTAGACATAAAATCTGTTTAAAAATACAAAATGATTAGACTGATATTTGGATAACATTTTAAAAAAATCTTTATTCTGCCTTTATTATTTTTACACATAAGTCAAGGCGGTGAACATATCCAACATACCTTCTATCTCCTCCATAACAACAACCCTAGAAGGAGTCCCAAAGGGTTAGAAGCAAAATGTCTTCCCAAAAAAAGAAAAACCAGAAATTCCAGTTGTCCCTTGAAAAAGCAACTGGGACAACCATGATCTGGATGATTGAGAATCTCCATAGACAACCCTACAAGGTGAATTGGAGTGAGAGTGACTGACCCAAAATCACCCAACTGGCTTTCATGTCTAAGGTGGGACTAGAATCCAGGTACCTGGTTTCTAGGCTGATTGTTTTTTTTAGCCACTCATCCAAACATCTTTAAATAATCCTTAAAGCACTATAGGGCTGGCATTCTACCTTTAAAAAGTAGGCCTCTAATCCAAAATATATTTGGAAATAAAATCCACTAAGACTGCTTATTTACTAATAAAAACAATCTTTATACTGTCCTATCACAAGACTTTGGTAATGTTCATAATATCAACATGTAAACCTTGACACAGGAATATATTTCCTAATAATTTTCTGTCTCTTTTTCTCTATACACACAGATATTTGTGTGTGTATGTGAGTTACTGAACTACATTTGCTTGACATTCGCATTAAAGTCCTCTAAAAAGAAAGTTTGGAAAGTTTTGCAGTATTTTGAATTGAAGTTAACTAGAAGTGCTGTTAAACTAACAAACAATTAAACAGAAGATAGCATCAGAGCCTGGCATTACTACCTCATTAAAGTGTTTGCTTGTTTAGTAAGGAATTATGTAAATTGAAAATATTAGCATGAATAAAATTTTCATAATTATCATTAATCACTGAGAACAAAAAGATACATTTCTTCTATTTTTCAAATGGAAAATCCCTTCCACAAAGAAAGTCATAGCATGTTTTTCCATATCATATATTTAAAAACTGTATAGAAATAATCTATTAAAGCTGATTCTCTCATTTTGGCCCTAATTGCTTGGTGCACGTCAAATCTTTGTAGTAGACATCTAAAATATAATTAACTTCTTTTATTATCCCTCCCTCTTTTTCATTCTTTCATCAACAAATCAGAGAATCCAAACATAGCATACAAGACAAACATCTCATAGATACACCAAGATGTATACCAAAGCAACCATTATCTTCAAACTGGCTACACTATGAATATGGATGCATATGCCCAAGGAATCGGGGCCATCTGATGCAAACAGGCAAATCTTGCTTGCCTAGGAGACGCTGTGATAAATGTATGACTAGAACATCTGCAACTTTCTTGACCCATTCTTCCCTTTATTTGACTTCTTTTTCTTCTTCCATTCAGTTGCGTCTGATTCTTTGAAGCTGCTGGACAAGTTTTCTTGATAAGTGTTTCAGAAGTAATTTGCCACTGCCTCCTTCTTAGGGTTGAGAGAAAGTGGCTGGTCCAAAGTAACCCAGCTGGCTTTGTGTCCAAGACAGAACTAGAACACATGGCCTCTCAGTTTCTACCTTGATGCCTTAACCATTACCCCAACTGGCTCTCTAATTCTGGCCCCTAATTACTCCAATCAATCACACATTAATGACAGTCAGGAGGAGAATACAAGCAAGCTGTATTAAAGCGGGCAACATGGCAGTCATAGATTACACAACACTCATCTCTGCACAAAAGAGTATCAAAGTAAAAAGTAGTATAAATTATTTAACCTACTTCATATACCCATGATGGCGAACCTATGGCACGCGTGCCAGAAGTGGCACACAGAGCCATCTTTCTGAGCCATCGCCCATTGCTCTTCTGGGTTCTGGCACGCCAACCAGCTGGTCTTCACGCACATGGGAATGCCAGAAACCAGAAGAGCAGCCATCCGGTACACATGCAAGCACTGGGGCGCTGCTCTTCCGATTTCCGGCATGCGCATGGGCCAGTTGGTCTTAACATGTGTATGCGCACCAGAAACCAGAACACCAGGTGGCTGATGTGCATGCATGAGCCAGAAACCAGAAGATCATCAGCTCCTGTTTTGGCACTTGGTACCAAAAAGGTTCGCCAATACTATCATATACTCAAGACCAAGGGTGTCAAACTGGCAGCCCACAGGACGGATGCGTCACACACAGGTCACGTCCACCTCGGCTCCGCAAAGACAAAAAACATTGTGATATGTCTTGATACGTCACGTGACGCAATTGAGTTTGGCACCTCAAGACAGTATGTAACGGTAGAAAATTAGCGGAAAAGACATTGGAAAGGTAAAAAATCTGTAGGATTTCAGGACTGTCACATGGCTTTAGCCATTTAAAATGATTCTTTATACCTGTGCTTTCAAAATTGTGTGTTACTGCCTGAAAAAGCTATCAGACCTTATTTCTGCTGGCCTGGGAGGGGCACTTGAATGCAGATATTCTGCTTCATTTTGTTCAGCAACCGAGGAAGTGGAAGAGGGAGGAATGATCTGATTGCCAGGAAAATTGGAACATTTCCCACCTGTTTCCTGATACCTGCCCTCATGAGAATAAAGCTGCGCCATTTGTAAAGACCATTAAAAACAGAGTTTTTTGTCGCGGGAGTGGGGTGGTGGAAAAAAATATTTCAGTATTTTTATGGTGCAGCTGTTGCTTACATGTCAGGTATCCAAAGTTTTGCAAGTGGTCACACTTTGAACCAGATTTAAAAGAGACCTAGGGAAAAGGATGCATCTTCTTTCTAAAAAGAAAAACGCTGAAGCTCATTGAGCATATTATTGATCTTGCTCCCACTTTATCTCCCTTTCCATTCACAAGAAGATTCACATGGGGAAGGGAGATCAAAGGAGCTTTGATGTCACTTCTCTGTATTCAGTTGCACAACGAAATTCAGTTACCTGAGTTTTACAACTACACAGCAATCAACTAAGGCACTGCAGGTCCTGAATAATTGATGGAGCGAGATGTTACAGCACACAGATCCCTAAGCACGCAAGCACTTTCTTTCCTGCACTTTGCTATTCACCCCCCCACACCCGTTCCTTAGTTCTCAGCTACAGCAAAAACAAAACAAAAAAACCCCACATGAATCCTAAGGCGAAATTATTTTTGCCTTCTTCATCACTGTAGCACCCTGGGCAAATTTAATGTAAGTTTGGCAAGTAATAATGCTAATAAAAATTAATCATTTATTGTTTTAAACCTCTATCTTGTGTAAAACAGATGTCGCACTTGAACATACTATTTTAAAACGTCAATTTGTTCTGCAAGAGTTCAAGGAATAAGATGCTGTAGCTTGTATTGCTTAAATGACAGCAGCTTCCAATATCGAGGATTTTATTTATTCAAGGGAGTTTTACTCCACTCAAGCCAAACTCTATCCCTGCCCAGTTTATAGGAAGAAGGAAACTAGCACACTGAAGTATCTTATAGTTCAGATAAATAACCTGATGGAATAACTTCGGGCTAGAAATCAAGAGAGACATGTTTTCATCAAATTGGAAGTGATCCATCTCTTGCACCATGCTGCTTGCCACGGTCTACTTCGCCTCTAATTCTAAAATACCCTGTTGTTAAACGTGAAGGAAAAAACACTCTGAATGAATATTTCTAAGAAAGGGCATTTGTTTTCTGAACAGACACCAAGCTTAACTACGGTGGAGATCAGTATAGGGTAGTAAAATATGGGTCTGACTGGGAATAGGGCTAAGGGAAAGAAAAAGGGTGGGTGATAGTTTGGTTTAGAACAGTGGAGAATTTAGGGCGTTGTAGTCCACACATCTTAAAGTAGCCCAGCTTGAAAAAAGATGGCTTAGAGCAGGGGTGCTTAGATCTGGCCCATGGGGCCACCCTGGAAATGGTGAAGGACCGGCTCACGGTGCATCTGCCAGCGAAAACAGACCTCAGGAGGGCTGCATGCATAGCTCCGTTTTCGCTGGCAGAGAGTTGCAGGAGGTCATTGGAGCCAAAAACAGAGCTCGGGAGACCGTTTTCTCTGGTAGAGCACTCAGGCCACACCCCAGGCGCCTCTGACACAGGTGATGTTGAGCTGGCCACTCCCACCCTGGCTCCCAAACACAACCCTGATGTGGCCCTCAATGAAATTGAGTTTGACAGTCCTGGTTTAGAGGACATGCATATTGATATGAAAGGAGAAAAATGTTGTCATTAACAACATGCCGTTTTTTCTAAACTATACCATGCCACATATATCAAAAATTAGGGTAATTCCTGCCCAAAGAGGCAAAACTGAATGGATATTACAGAAAAGGCAAGGGGAAAAAAACTCAGATAAAAGAGAAAACAGGCACTTGACCAAGCAGTATCTTTATATCCGATAAACAGACCAGACTGCTTTCTTTTTTTGTGTGTGTGACATTTTTTCCCCAGGAGGCAAAGTCACCGAGCTCAATATTCTTATATTCTGGACTCTGCCACTAACGTTAGCAGTTCAAGACAGTTTGATAGCTCTGGAACAGCTATATGAGCTACAGCATTTTTAATACGAAAGGAAAACTTGTTAAGGTTGTCGAAATCCACCTTGTCTGGATTGCGGTGAAACAAAAGTATGCTGAAGGGGCAGGTAAAAGGAAGAAGCATTTATTCCTCTGAAGAAACATTTTTGTCATTAGTCTTACTTTTCTCCTCCACAATTATGTCCTTTCCACGTACAGAGACACATTCAAGGTACAAGCAAGTAGTTAAACTTTATTTCTATTGTAAGTAATATTCTATAGCCTAGATTCTCATCAACTGAAGAGAGCCATAGCTCTCCCTTAGGAGACATTATGCTCAGCTTTCAGAATAAACACCAATAAAGTCTGGGTAACCTGACATCTTTATTAAAATGAACAATAGAGTGCCAATTAATTACATTCAAAAACAGAGGTTAAACCATCAGACAAATTAAGCCGTTCAATAGAAAGGAACAGGAACCAAGCACCCACAACCAACCTGCATTTTGGAATAGTCCTTATGAGATGGCCAAGGTGGAGGAGCTTTCATTTCAAAGAGGTATCTCTCCAGCAAGGCAGAATTTACAAGACTAACAAAAAAAAAAGACATATATGTTAAGAGAAATAAATACAAACTCCGGCACTGATGGTAAAAAATGGTCTTGGTTACTCACACCGTGGCCTGCATGAATAAAGAGGTGAATTGTTGTTTAGTATGAACGTGAATGCACCTTTCTTCTTTTCCACTATAAAGGGGAAATCACCAGCATACATTTATTTAGAAACCAACAGGATTTCACCCCAGTCAATAAAAGAGTACATATAACAAGGGCATTAAAACATAGAAGCTACAAAAAAGGACATACTGTAATAATAAATCCAGACAGCAGCATAAAACAATAAAAATTATATGGAAGGAATGATGTTGTTTTCTCTAGCTGCCTAAAAAGCAAATAAAACAATAGTCTCATTTTGTTATGGAAGAAGCTCCACATCCTGGGTGCTGCTATACACAGACGAGCTATGAACCCATTAAGTTTCCCTTTGCTAGAATGTGGGACACATAACATGCAGACAGACCAGACTCAAGAGGAGAGCTGGCATCCTCACAGATGCACTGGCTTAGATGTTGGGGATCTGCAGGTAAGAACCACCAGCAGATATGAGCTGGACTTGCATATAAACTGAGTGTGGGAGCCCAGGTTCATGTTTTATTGCCTATAAAATGCATACACCCCCAAAAAGCAACTTGAATACTGCAATTGCATTTTCTGAATTTTCCAAAGATGTGGCACATTTCATATAGTTAGGTAGATACAGAAGGACAGAGATATGGAATTCTGTGACCGGATTAATTTCTCCATGGAGGACATATAACTGGTACTTTAGTCAAAACTTGAAAATAACACCATCGGCGAGCAAGGAACAGCTTTAATCTTAAAGGCCTAAATGCTGTGTACACGATCTTCCAAAGGAAGGGCTATCTGGTCTATAATAAGTTTTTAATTTCCGTTTTAGGAATACCGCACTACTTATTTGTCTATCTGAACTGAAGTGTCTGTTTGTACACAGTCACATCCAGTCCAGTCACATCCAATACAGTTTCTATGCCTTCTTAAAAAGTGTAGGAGTTTCATCAACCGTGGTGGTGCAGCGGATAGAATGCAGTACTGCAGAGCTAACTCACTGCTCGCTCTGGGAGATTGATCCTGAGCTGCTCAAAGTTGACTCAGCTTTCCATCCTTCCAAGGTTGGTAAAATGGCGACCCAGATTGTTGCGGGCAATATGCTGACTCTGTAAACTGCTTAGAGAGGTCTGTAAAGCACTGTGAAGCTATATATACCATATTTTTCAGACTATAAGATGCACTCCCCCAAAAAAACAAAGTGGGTGGAAATGTCTGTGCGTCTTATAGAGTGAATATGGGCCTGTTTTTGGCCTCCCAAACCCTCCGTACGTCCCATTTTTGCCCTCCCCACCATCCAGAAGCATTCTGTGGGCCCATTTTTGGCCTCCCCGACACCAAGGATGATGCAAATTTAGTTTTCTCTCTTTCTCTTTCCCTCCCCCCCTTTTTTTTTTGCAACACCTGAGATTAAGAGGCCTCCAATGTGTACACAACAGTTATTTCTGGCTTGAACACACACCCCATCAATTTCAGCCCTTCAAGTTATTCCAGGTTTGTTCCATTTTCAGGAAGGAAGGGATTCTTCTAGTTTGTTACTTTTGAATTCTCAGAACACTCATTTATCAATATATGTAACAAAGCTTGGGATATAATTTGTCACAGTCTATTTGCAAGCTCTCTAGTTATTGATCTCTTACCTACTGAGAGCAGTTAGTGTATGTGTTCTCCGAAGAGCAATTGTAGTCTCTTTTGGAGTAACAACAAGCAGGTTGTCCAACACGCCACACACAGCTGAAAGGAGAGGAGGCGTGACTACCGTACACTGATTAGGTCTAATGACAGACGCTGGGGAAACATGTGGACTGGAAGATGCTGTTGTGGTTGTGTCACTCTGACCTAGAACACAACATCCAAAAGAAATAAGCTACATGAAATGTGGATTCACATGAAACTCTTGACATATATTCCTCACTCTGACTCAAAGAATCAATCAAATCTATTAGCTACATAAAGCTTCAAAACAACTCTTGTGCCAATTGTTTCCATAAAAACCCAACCCACCGGTTCCTGTTTCTTAAACTGAACATTCCTCTTGTTAGGATAAATAAAACAATACGCAACAGTCCAGTAAGAATCATAGGACTAGGGCAATACAGGCCCAAAGAGAGTTTTGTCAATTTGGAATATTTAAAATGGTAAAACATATTGTATTTCAAAACAGAGCTGCTGATATCTGAAAGGTGTGCAGAGTTAATCTTTCTGCCTTTCCACTCTATGCCTTGATCACCGGAGTTTCAAAAATAAGCTAGCAGGTAATGGCTGCTGTTTGGACAACCCATTCCAAAATTTCTAGCATGCACTGTATACATAGCATGGCTAAGAAATGAAGTTGTTTAATATAGTTCTCAAGAGTATCCAACCTTGAGTTATGAGTCGGTTCAATGATGCATCGTGAATAAGACTAACAGCTGGCGAAGAGGGCGCTTCTACGTCCATAGCACATCCCGGTAATGGTGATGCTGAAATGATCTAAAAAGAACCAAGAAAAGACAACTTTATTTAATATGCATTTTTGTTTGTTCTTTAGCTGAGGTACTCCATCTTTTCGACCAAATGGTGCTCTCAGTGCCTAGCAGCAATACAAAATGCTAAAATTGGGACGATAGTCAACTACTGTAAAGGAATTCAAAGCATGGAGTAAACAAAGAAAGAAAATTGCATGGGTTCAAGTAAATCATCTCCACAAAATCTCTGTAGCCCAATATTGTCTTTACTGGTAGGGAGAAAAGTAAAGCAGGAAAAAGTCTTGCCTCTCTTAGCAATGAGTTTGAAAGTCTGAGAATAGACATTGAGGGGGAAAAAATCCTGCCATCCCCTTCTCCATTGCCACCTTCCTGTACCCAACAAATACATTTGATACATTTGGCACGCTAAGGAGGCAAAGGGGAAAGTATCTTCTGAAGACCATTTCAGGAAATACGATGCTTCAAATAGTGTGCGTGATGTGTGTGTGCAGTGTGTTATGTGAACACACATGCCTTTGGGGTCAGTTGATTCCTGGTGAATGCCCTGTAGTTTTCTTGGCAAGATTTTTTAGAAGTGATTTGCTACTTTGTTCTTCTTCCCAGGTCTGAAAAAGACATACTCGCTTCAATTCACCTTGTTGACTTCATGCCTAAGGCAGGACTAGAATTAATGGTCTCCTAGTACTTTAAACACTGTACCAAACTGACTCTTTCAAATAGTCTATAAGCCTCTATATGTCATAATCACCATATTGAACTGTGTTTAGAAACAGATGGCGACTGTACATGAAACATGGTGTTGGGTCATGTAATCTTAGTATAATTGACCTATAAAAACTTCACCTAACGCATGGGACATTGACACTCATCCGGGGTCATCATGGAGGCCAAACTCTACCAGTTCTATTGACATTTAAACTGACTCCCCTTCATAGAACTAGGGATAAAGATTGTAATAAAACCTCTAACTTAAGCATTACTGTATTTCTAGAGCCTTATAGAGTGGATGGGGATTCCTTTATAACACAATGCAACCCAAATGCCCCCTCCTCTTTGCTAAGTGTGCAACAAGGAACAAGAGAGTCATTTAAGGCACTTTCAATTTAATTAATAACTTGTGCCCATTAAGCACTATGCCATTTAAAGCATTTCCTTTCCCATTTTGTTACACATGGGAAATAAGATGTTTTCATTTCTATTATCTGAGCAGCCTATGGAGGGCCCAGAAGCATACTATAAATAACAAAAGATGCTACAGCTTTTTTGCTTTGCTTTTCAGCACACAAACTTCTCAGCGATGATGACAATGGTGAAATTAAAGAATCCAGCACAGGGCTAGTCAAACACAAAGATGTGTGTGCAGCCTGGTGGCCATAGGCACATTACTGTGCCAGAGAACATGGCAAGGTTACTTTAGAGAACCTACCTGTCAGGCTTCACTCTACCACTTAGGAAAGCTCACAAGGATACCAAATAATTAAAATTTATTGAAAAAGGTTAAAAGTCACAGGCAAGGACTTTTCATTAACCTCTGTGATTCAACAATACTCACTAGCTACCGTGTTTCCCCGAAAATAAGACAGGGTCTTATTTTCTTCTGACCCCCGAAATAAATGCTTGGCCTTATTTTCGGGGAGGTCTTATTATTTTTGAGGTGCAGGAGGTGGCCAGCGTGGTCACCTCATGGCTGCTGCTGTGTTTTGGGGAGGGCTTATTTTCAGAGGACGGCTTACTTCAGCGCATGCGCTCAAAAGCTTGATTGGGCTTATTATCCGGGGAGGTCTTATTTTCAGGGAAACAGGGTAGTATGGGAGTTAGTTCTCACATAGTTGGTGAAAAATAGTATGATAGCAGCTCTGGCCACTGCAAAATGGAAACCAGTCCATTCGGGAGAGGGGCCATGTATTTTCAATTCCAAAGTCCAGGAGCAAAGTAAAGCACAAGACAATTTGAGTTTTGTTTCTGTATTAATGGCTTGTTCTTGAAAGAAATGAAATGGGAATAAACTAATTGTCACTGGTCACCTTAAGACTACAGAAACAATTCTAGAAATTATTAGTAGAAACAGTTCTCATGCCAGAAAATATTGCAGTAACATTGTTTTAGACAGAGCTCCATTTTTGGAAATGAAATTATTT
Source organism: Pseudoxenodon macrops (assembly GCA_032467955.1). Taxonomy (NCBI): domain Eukaryota; kingdom Metazoa; phylum Chordata; class Lepidosauria; order Squamata; family Pseudoxenodontidae; genus Pseudoxenodon; species Pseudoxenodon macrops. Next base: position 14,599 of record JANHFT010005851.1, on the reverse strand, counting down.
TTTTACTTTTCCTAACTAAAATTACTGGATGCCTTCCACACTGAAAACATCCACATGTTTTTTTAACATTGTCTGTTGGAAGGTGAAAGGTTATGAATGTGAATAAAAGAGGAATTAAAAAACAGAAAAAATATTAAACTGTATTAAGTAACTCAAGAAGAAACACAGCTAGTACAACAGAATCCTAATTCTCCAGAGTATTCCATTTCACAGTATGTTCAACTCACCCAAGTATCAGTAGTTGACTGAGTACTTGGAGATTGGTTCCCACCATTCTGGACTCTCCAAGCAGAAAGAGAATCTTCAAAGTCTGGAAAAGGGAGACAGATGAAATCCATGCTTATAAAATGTTTACTCTTTCCACCAATACCATTTCATATTGTTAAAGCATTTCATGTCATTTCAAGATGAGCCATACTTCCTTCCATAATTTCAAAAGCAAGAGTAAATCTGGGCATAAGTTTACTCTTCCCTGTAGATCAGGAATGGGTAGCTATGGCCCTTTTATGACTTGTGGACTTCAACTCCTAGAATCCCTGAGCCACCATGGCTGGCTCAGGAATTCTGAGAGTTGAAGTTCACAATTCATAAAGAGGCCATAGTTACTCACCACTGAGCTCTGGTGTCCAAGATATCAAAGAATAACTTGGTCGACCATAAGCCTTATCCAGGCAATCATAGTTTGTGGTTTGATTAATAACACTAA
>JANHFT010005851.1:3709-13793 GCA_032467955.1 Pseudoxenodon macrops | reverse complement strand
ACACTAAGAAAACACGACTAACCTAACTAGACTTTCCTACCTAATTATTTGTAACCTTTAAACAGCCCCTTTCATTATCCAGTAAGCAAATGTCAACAGTGTGTGAAATGCTTAGAAAGGGTTTTCTTCATAAATATAGAAATGTTTTCAATTTCTCCCCCGATAGTTTGCATATTCTGCACCTAGAATTGTGAAGCCAAAGTGTGGGACATGGTAATTAATCTTCACTAATAAGCATTTTATGCCATAAAACTGATGACAAACTGTAGTGTATAATCTTACGCTCTGAGATATTGGTTTACCCAACAGTGAATAGACTTAAGGTGAAGGTACACTTGATTTAACAGGATGGAGAAGAGGGGGAATGCTGATTGCAAAGAACGCAGCCACAACAAGTTCCCTATCATTTTATACAAGAGACAGCAATAAGCCACCAACTGTTTACTTCATGTATCCAACCTAATTGTCTGCCAAACAGATCTCCACGATGCACTGAGAATTGATAGTTTCCACTACGTTCCCTTCAAAGCATACATATGAAGTGGCCCTTGCGCACTATGGAGTGCTGCCAACAATTCTCATGAAATGAAAAAGTATTTCATAAACCCAGTATGGAATTTCTCACAGGACATCATTAACACAGTCACAAAGAGAAATAAACTGCCAGTCTATTTCTTGCCGTTTTTTCAGCCTCTTCCTTTCTTTACATTACAGATGTTTTCTCCTTAAGGTTTTAATTAATATATACATTTTAGAAATGCCACACAGTCAATTATTCTTTTTCATAATGAGAAAGAATAAATAACCTTTACTAAAAAACAACAACCCAAAACCCTTCCTTTTCTACTTCCAACTACAAACACATTTTTTAACCTAACTGCACCTAGATTAAGGAGCCAGGTTTTGTTTACTTTAGAAATGCACAAGTATTGTAGTGTTACATATTCACAGAGCACAATACTTTCAATTGTCACATAATTAAAACTGCGATCATGAGAAGAAATTATTGAGAACATGGGAAAGAGCAGTGGGATTCACACTTACATGAATTCTTGGAAATATCACTTACCATTCATGTCATTCTTTGTTAATGCCAGCTGGTCTCCCACGGAAAAATCCACATCAAATGTATACCGACCCAGGTAGCATACTTTCACCATCTCATTCAAATGCTCATAGAAGTGGCAATGATAGAGCAAGGCCTGCAGTGCAGGTTTTCCAGACAGAGATAAACCAGTTGCTTCATCATGTACACAAGGCCCCTAGTAGGTAGGTAGGTAGGTAGGAAGGTAGGAAGGTAGGATGGAAGGTAGGAAGGAAGGAAGGAAGGAAGGAAGGAAAAAAGTAAAAATGTTCTTCTCCTTTACATCATAGCTTCTTATCCTGTGTCTCAAAGATAGGGTACCACAAATGAAATCACCTTCTCCCCTTCTTTTTTTCAGTTTTCAGGATTGGGTTTACAGACAGTCCTCATTTATCTATGACTACAACTGGGATCGGCACCTCTGTTGCTAAGCAACCCAGACACTAAGCAAAACATCCCGTGATTACATCTGATTTACATCACTTTCCATTTGATCATTACACGAGTTACCATAGGTCATTAAACAAAACATCACATGACTTGTGATTTTACTGCCGGCTTCTCCATTGACTCTGTCTGTCAGAGGCCAGTTGTGAAACATGCAAATGAGAATTAGGTGGTCGTGGGAGATTATGACAGTTGTAAATGTGAGGACTGGTGGTAAAAGTTACTTTTTTCAGTGCCACTGTAACTTTGAATGGTCCCTAAACAGCTGCTTAACAGTTGTTAAGTAAAGTCTACCTGTACTTTGTAACTGTATTTCTTAAGTAGAAAACTGTGCCTCTGATTGTTAATAATCTGATGTCAAATTAGGCAACTTTAACATTTTTCTTCTCACACCAAATATCAGCAAGATATTGTAAATTCATAAAAATGCAGGTAAACTGCAATTTAAACCTTATTGGGGGGGAGGGGAATCTCCTTGTGGATCTTCATTTTTTTTGAAAACTAACTTCCAAGCTCTTAACTGTAGTACAATTGTAAATGCAGAATTCAAACGAACTTTAACATCTGTTATAATCTGGAGGATTTAACTAATAATGTAAACACTATTTTTGCTTTCCTTACCCTGTTCTTCCCTACACTCTTTCTTTTTCTTCACAAAATATTTATAACTTAATTTTAGCAAGACCTTACCCCCAAAAAGGATTGGTGAATTCAGTGGCCACAACTGATTATTAAAACTTTTCAAGATGTTGAAAAAAGGAATTTAAAAACACGTATTTATGGAAGTTTTTTGTTTTCCTCTCCCAATCTTTACTAATACAAAATATTTGTCACTACTTTTTGTTTCAAATGAGCCTCAAGGAAAGAATTTGCTTGATTATCTGGGCATGTGTGCTTTAATTCTAACACAGAAAATGGGAATTCAAGTGCAGACTACCCAAGCAAGATGTACTGAGCAAATCAAGCATGACAGCTTTGCAGATGCTAGGAATGATCATCACATTAAGGCAATTTTTAAAAATACTTGACTCAACTGAGTCCAATTTTAGATTTTTATGCCTAGTAGTTTACAGCCTCAAAGGTATATTAAAACCACTGGAGTCATAATCATGTGTGTGAAATGATACCAAGCACCTTGAAACTATATAACATTTGTGATCCACTGAACTGGAACTAAATGTGATTACTGACTTCAAAAATATTGTTTGTAAGAGAAGAAAATACTAACCCATCAAATAATCACCCTTGTAAATTAATTGTTCTGATAATAACACAATGAATCTTAATCTTATGCACTACTCAATCTGCTCTTCTTTATAATAATATTTTATTTTTGCAGTGTTCACCACACAGATGTTGTTCTTTCTAGTGCTTCAAACATTAAAATAAGATGTATAATTTAAATAATCATTGCATTAAAACCTTAGGCCAATTATTACTTGCATGTAATATGTGTCCTGCCCTCCCCAAATCACCACATATTCTCTCCCACTGTGGGCTCCTTGCATGATTCAAAGAATCTGTGAAATGGGGACACTTATTTCATGATTGAAAAATTGGATTATATGTACAGTAGTTCTGAATAATGTGGGATGAAAACAATTGACTCCCTATTTGAAAAGTTACAACTGTGACTTTTACAGAATTTGGTGCATCCTTTTAAAAGTGATGATACCTTGAGAGGAATTGTTTAGCATCACTTTTGTGACACTCAGTTACAAAAACATGCTTAACTAGGTAATTGGTTTCTTGCAAAATCATCTTAAACTACTGGATCGATACCATTTGTTTAAAAACTCAGAAATTCTATCAACATCTTTCCAGGTGAATAGTACATTAATAGTTGGCTATTTTCCATTTGAAATAGCAAATGTAATTGCTAGGTGAATGCTTCCTAATTGCAATTGAACACTTCAGCAAATTTGGGATTGACTGTATGTTGGCAGGTGAACATGGTGCTGCAAAATGTATTAGTACAAAATGAAATGATTATAGCATCCTAGAATTCTATAAAGTTTCTTATATTATAGACCAGCTTAAAAATGAGTCAGATATCAGAAAGTTGGGTGGGAACCTCAGGTTGGTTGCTTCAGGATAGTCAAATAACATCGAATTTTTTTTTTATCCTTTGAAAGAAATGAACTGAAAAAAATATGGCTGCGGCTCATTTTTCAGTTCTTTTATCCTCATTTGAGGGGTGGGTTCTGAATATTTTTGCTGCCGGTTCGCCCAGGGTCGCACTGCATGGGCGTGCATAGAGCAATCGAAAACTAGCTTCTGTGCATGCGCAGAAGCAAAAAACTAGTTTTTGCGCATGTGCAGAAGCAAAATCCAAGATGGCAGCGCCCACGGAGACACCAACGGGACAGGCTCCATGACGTCATAGAACCGGATAGAACCGGTAAGAACCCACCTCTGACTAGCACTGCAGTAGCACCTAAAATTATATTAATCTTTACACCACCTTCTCAGTGGCCTCTAAAATTGTGTTAATCCCAATATAGAACTGGCAGACAACACTGACATCTTTCATTCAATAAATGGAAATCTGTTTTAAAGACTCTTGCCAAATTCATTCTTATGCTATCAGTCATGAAGTCTAGACTATCAATATATCCCTTAGGTTGTAAATAGCCATCACAAATTTTAGGTTTGATTTTCATTTCTTTAGTGAGCATCTCGACAATGTTAACCTCAGAGTCAGTATGTTGCTGTTACACTGCTTTTGCATGTTTTCCAATTGTGGGCGGCTTATTTTATATCATTTAAGTTGAGTCTTAGGTTACTTTCAGTCCATCTTCAAGTTGCTTTGGCCATATTTTTGTTGGTGCTGTTCACTGAAATTTCCCCTGTGTGGTTACTTTTTCCACAGTCATCTGTGAAGGTGATGTTCTTCCATTCTGCATACATGTCCAAATCATCTTAATCTGCATGTTTGTATTTCAACCTCTCTTGTAGGTTATTTACTGATTCCCATTCTTACAGTATCTTCAGACAGTTGTGGATGGAGATTCCAGAGGATGTTGTTGGTGTCACATTAGGAAACCATCAAGCTTGTTCGGCCTGCATTTAACCATCCATGTCTCAAATCTGTAAGATTTGAGCAAGACCAGCAGGACAGCGCCTGCAAGATCTGCATCTTCATTTTCAGTGAAATGAGGCGCCGCATTAACAATTCAAAGAAAAGCAGTGGCTCTGCCAATTCTGATGTGTACTTCTCGTTTTCATTTCTATTCTGCCACCCGTGACTGAAGGAACTTGAACTAATTACTAACCCAATCTATTTTGACTCTGTTGGACACAGAAAGTCTGCTGATGCAATAGGTAGTTCTCTAAAAATATATGTATACGTATATACAGTACATGTACATTCTCTTTCTCTCTCTCTGTATATATACTGTGTTTCCCAAAAATATGACCTACCCCGAAAGTAAGTCCAAGCATGATTTTTACATCTGTGACCAATATAAACCCTACCACCCCCCAAATAAGCCCTAATTAAGACCCCACCCAGTCTAGGGTGCATGGGTAAAAATTAAGCTAGGGTAGGGATGGGGGTGGTAGAGCTGCCCTACTACCTACGTTCGGACAGTTGCAGCCAGGCCTCACACACCCTGACACCTGCCTTGCCAGCCCATTTCTTCTGCAGCCAGCAAAGCTGGCAAGGCTTTCTTGAAGGTCTCTGCAGCCAATAACAGAGCTCCGGATTGATCTGGAGCTCTGTTATTGGCTGCAGAGGCCTTCAGGAAAGTCTTGCTCGCCACAGAAGTTCCTGAAAACCTCTGATAGCGAAAAAAAGGTCAGGGGCGACAAGCGCAAGTGAGGTGAGTCAGTGAACAAAATTCCACCCCTCCCCCCCAAAAAATAAGACCTAGTGCTTTTTTTGGCAGCAAAAAATATTAGACAGGGTCTTATTTTTGGGAAAACATGATGATGTGTGTGTGTGTGTGCATAAAGAAAGAGAGAGAGAAAGAGAAAAGCTATGTGTCATACTATTATTTTACATTTCATACTAGTGCAATGATTACTGCTTCAATTTTGCTGAAGAGAAAGGAAGAATGGCTAGAAAACCTATTATACCTTTTGTGAATTTTTCAACTGGCGTTTCCACCGGCATATGCTAATTACTGCTACTTGCTCTCACCCCATCCCCCAACACTCACTGGGTCCAATCCAATAAGATTTATTTAAAAAGCACAGATTTACTATTGAAAGAGAGTTCTTAAGCATCCATGAAATATTTAAAAAGTTAATCACAAGCATACTAAAAAGCATTAAGATAACAGCTTCACACTGACAAGCCTCAAATAGGCAGCTTGCCAAACTGTCTATTACTAATCTGAGTTGGCACTGTTCCCCAAAGCAGGAATTCCATTTTCATCTCCATGTCCTTCAAGTAGCTATATTAAGTTGTTTTAAAATTAATTTTGCAAACAACTGTTTGAATAACATCACGTTTCTGTCAATGCCTGCTTTCACATGTCTCTCTTTGATGCCACTACCTTTGAGGGTAACAGAGGCAAACATCAGTCCAAGTAGTGAGTCTTGCTGTCATGAAGATTCCTTTGTTCCTTTAACTGTGAAAAAGGTTTTCTGGCCCTATAACTTTTATTACTAAACCAAAAAGACAGTCTCCCACTGCCAACAAAGGCAATTCTAGTCTGTTTATAGAGTTTCAGCAGGGAGGGAAGTAAGAATATTAGTGATTTTTGAAGAACTGAAGAATGCAGATGCAGGCTTAAATTTCAAGTGAGTGGTAAAGAACATTCCCAATTGCAGGAACAGGGCAGTTGAAGTCTCTCTGGAGTTAAAGAGAGGTAATCTGATCACCCATATGTGTTCCCATATGTGTTCCGTGTAGCTGCTTTTTTTTTGTGAGCGAATGGCAGGAGCTGTATTTTTGCAGTAGGCCTGCTATCAGCTGGGAGTCACAACATTACATTGCATTTACAGCCACTAATATTGCCTCAATGGGCTTTAAGTTCAACTGGCTTGTCTCTTAATCACTTTGATTATTTTTTTTAAAAAATTGGACTTTCTTTAAAGATTAAGAACCTTCAGACTGGCAAATTTTATGAAAATAGCTGGGTGAGTGTCTTTCAATCTTTTAAAAAAGCAGTTTAACTACAAGTATAAAGATCTGTATTTTCTGGAATATAGAGGGTAATTATCTTTGGCTTTGGAAAGTTTCAAACAGATTAGGGGCACAGATAGATTTAGGATTTGGATGTTGATTGAAAGGTTTCTCTCCCTTGGGGAAAAATAATGTTCTGTTTATAATCTGTACTGATTCAAAAAACTTTGAAGATTAGACATTAGAGGGCACCAGAAGTCTACTTTAAAAGAAATGCCATTTCACTCATGGTAACATGAAGATTTTGACCTATTTAACTCTTAATTAATTAAACTTTGAGCGCCAAAGGATTGAGGCCTTTGAACTATGGTGCTGGAGAAGACTCCTGCGAGACCATGGACTGCAAGGGGATCAAACTGGTCAGTCCTAGAGGAGATCAACCCTGATTGCTCTTTAGAAGGCCAGATCCTGAAGATGAAACTCAAATGCTTTGGCCACCTAATGAGAAGGAAGGATTCACTGGAGAAGAGACTAATGCTGGGAACAATTGAGAGTAAAAGAAGAGGGGGATGACAGAATATGAGGTGCTGGATGGAGTCACTGAAGCAGTAGGGGTGAACTTAAATGGACTCCAGAGTATGGTAGAGGACAGGGAGGCCTGGGGGAATATTGTCCATGGGGTTGCAATGGGTCAGACATGACTTTGTGACTAACAACATTTTTTTTTAAAATGTTGGTATCTGACAAATAAAATATTACTATAACTGCAGTCAATGAACTGGCACATTCTAAAAGCTGCAGAACTGTACTGCTTAATATATTATTAATTAACTTATTGAACATCTATCCAAGCCATGGTTTAGAGTTACTAGATGTAAGCTGCCAAAATCCAGATGTTCACTAGGAAGTAGCAAACAGTATTTTTTTCTATAATGGTTGGCATGATACTTTGAACTAAAAAATAGTTGGGGTTAGCATAAAATTTTAAGTCAGAAAAAAATAACCATATTTAATGCTAACAAAGTTTTGCACACTGCAAATGCAATATTTCAGTCTTCACCTGGCCTATTTAACCTTGCTGTATGAACACAGTGACTATCACTAGGATTCTTTTGACAAAGCTAAACACCATGGAGGAGTAGAACTTTACACCTATTCTTCTCACCCTCATAAGACTTTTCTTTGAAAAGTTTCTGATCAGTGTCTGAACTTTGCTTTGTTGAGATAAACATCACAAGCTCATGATTTATAAAGTCTTGCTCTTCCTTTGCTTCTGCCCCTATGCAAAGGGCAGCTTGTTGAAGAGGGTAATGATATTCCCATTTTTAAAAAAGTTGACAAAATTGCTAATTAACCATCAGGCTTCAAGGCTATACTGTATTCCCCAGGTTAAACTCTCTTTCTCTCACCAACTTATAAAGAAAGTGAAACTAAATGAAACTCTCCACTCATTTCCTTTAGGAAGTTGTATTGTACTCATTTTACTTCTGATCAAACATACATTAGGAGTTGCAAGGCTCTGATCTATGTTCCATCTGCATGTTTCCCAAAAATATAACTCAGATGTGGCCCCCAGCCTATTCACAGTGACATAAATGAGTTAATTTTCATTGTATGCTAGGACTAATGGGAAACAGACCTCTGTCTCTTGTAAAACATTAAGTCAATGGGCAAGCGATAATGGTTCACCTGCCACATGGAGTCATAAGACCATGTACTAACTAGCAGAAGGTCTGGGGCTCCTTTCCTGATCTTGCAACAGCTGGGCTTTCTGTAATTGCTGTTGCTTTGCCAGTTTCAGAGGATGTGCTGTGTATCACATTGAACAACGGCAAGCATACAGGGAAAAGTAATTCTCCTATTGCTTCTGTAATTATCCTTAGCTGTGCCTGCAAAAATATTTTCTTCTCTTTGAAGGAGCATGGAAGAATGTAGGAAGAACCTTGCTTAATTTTATAAGGATAGATTATTCAAGATGGTACTAGCAAGGGAAGAGAACTTTCCCACACAGATGTTTTGGGAAAATGTCTACCAATTCCAATGTCTTCATTGGAGCTACCTGTTGTTAGACTGGAATGTTTTCCCTGTGGCTGCTTCTAAGAACTGGAAGGGATGTTCTGCCAAGGGACATTAGATAGCTCTTCCTTTTTTTATCCTTCTACAGCACAGGTGTCAAACATCCAGTGTCACATTGCCGTCACATGATATTTCGCTATGTTTTTCCCCATTCATGGAGCTGGGGTGCATCTGGCCCACAAGCCGCCAGTTTGACACCCCTGTTTTACAGGTAATAATTTATGACCATAATTGAGCCCAAAGTTTCTGTTGCTAAGTGAGACATTTGTTAAGTGAGTTTTGCCCTATTTTACATCCTTTCTTGCCACAGCTAAATGAGTCACTGAAGTTGTTAAGTTAGTAACATGGTGATTAAATAAATCTGGTTTTCTCATTGATTTTGCTTGTCAGAAGGTTGCAAAAGGTGATCAAGGGACATGATAACCATCATAAATATGAGTCAGTTGTCAAACATCTGCATTTTGATCAGGTGACCATGGGGATGCTGCAATGGTCATAAGTGAAAATTGGTCATAAGTCACTTTTTTCAGTGCTGTTGCAACCTTGAACAGTCACAAAACAAACTGCTGTATGTGAAAAACTATTTGTATTCGAAGGCAAAAATCATATTTAGACAGACTTATACATTGATTTGCTGAATTGGTATTGGATAACAGAGGTAAATGGTGGTGTAGCCTTTGTTTTAATATTAATTCAATCAATTGACCAATTTCTATAACCACCTATCTCAGTCAATGATTCTGGATGGTTTGCATGGATGGCATCACGTGGTTTTATTTATATTACTCTCTAAATATTAGTATCTGAGATTTGGACACATATGCAAAGGCCTAGCTCTCTGGAGAATGTTGGAAAGAGAAGAAAAGGATGATCAGCAGTAAAGTACTTGGACCTTATTATAGTGGTAGTGAACACATTATTGGAAGACTTGAAGAACCAGGTTAAGAACAGATTGTTGTGTAGAAAATCTCTGTGGCTGCTAAGAGTCAACATTGATTTGATGGCACATAGGCAAGTATGTGGCAGGAAAAGCAGTATATAACATACAGGCACCATATGGTGGCACAGTGATTAAAATGCACTATTGTAAGATAAGTAACTTCTCATTGTCAGGAATTCGATCCTGACCATCTTAAGGATAACTCAGACTACTATCCTTCCAAGGTCAGTAAAATGAGGACTCAGATTGTTGGGGGCAATATGCTGATTCTGTAAACCACTTAGGCAGTGGTGAAATGTAAAAATTTTCCCTACCGGTTCTGTGGGCGTGGCTTGGTGGGTGTGGCTTGTTGGTCATGTGACCGGGTTTCTTTCTTTTTTGTCTCTCTCTATTCTCTATTCTTTCTTTCTTTCTTTCTTTCTTTCCTTTCTTTCTTGTCTCTCTCTCTCTCCCCCCCCTTCAT
>JANHFT010005850.1:69289-80807 GCA_032467955.1 Pseudoxenodon macrops | reverse complement strand
TTTTCTTGTAGGCATTTCATTATCCAAACTAGGTAACATCGTCAAGTGCTAATGGTCATCATGATGATGTTACCTAGTTTGGGTAAGAAAATGTCTGCAAGAAAACAACCACGTTCAGAAAGCACAAAGGATCCATAAATGGGAGCTGATGCACAATAAATATGCTGCAGTCATTTCCCCTCAGTGGTACTTGGAATCTTGCCTGGGGGTAAACAGATTACTTTAAATCCAGTCTAATCCACTTCTACTGGTGCCTATAACTATTTCAGTATGTCCTGCTTCAGTCTATTTTTTTTTCAAAATCGTTTTAAAAAATTCCTTGAAATCTGTGTATTTACAATATTAGATTTTTATTTGTTTGCTCATTTGTTCCTGCTTTAAAAAAAACAAGATTTAAAATAATTGCAGTGTCTGGTCTTAGGGCTGCATCTCTTATGCGGTTAGGCATTTGAATGGCTTGAAGGTATGGTTTCTGGTATGTATATTGAAAATGATGCTGTGGATATCTTTCTGGGGATGATGGGAATGATGCAGGAATGTCTGCAGGTGTGGTTAACAAAGTCAAGATGGCGGCCCTGATGGTGTATACAAACATAAAAAAAGTGTGGCACTCATAAAAAGGGGTGGAGCTTGGATATTATCATGGATGCCATTTTGACTTTTTTAAAATCTGCCTTATAGATACCCCTAGCTTGATGATATGTCCTTCTTCTCACTTCGATTTTGTGGAAGAAAACCTGATTAATAGCAAGGGCCAAAGGGATCTTCTATAATTAAGAGAAAAACATAAAATATCAGTTTTGATAACACATCCTTGAAGACATTTCACAATGCAATTTTCAATGCATGTAGCAGGAATCCTAAGAAGGCATTCCTTTAAACAAATGAAAAAATAGAAATAAGGATGGAGGGAATAGGGAAAACAGGAATGATAATAGTGATAGCAACAGTTATGATGCCTGAGAAATAAACTGGAGTGCCAGTTCTGAAGTTGACCTAAATTGATTGATTGATTCATACATCAATCTGAGAAAGAAAATAGCTTTCTGAATTCCTTCTTATCCTTACTTATCATTGAGAGCTACTTGACATAAACACTGTTACAACTTGGCAGTTTTAACTCCCGAAACTACTTAGAGCAATAACTTAAAGTTACCTGTGGAAAAGAAATGATTAGATGCAGTGCCCCAAATGTTTCTCAGGTGGGTTGTGAGATGACATATTGGCCGTGTTCTTTAATATGAAAAACTGAGCCATGCCTTATTCCAGGCAATTGATTTGCTTTTTCAGACTACACACAAACTGACGGTTGCATCAGACATGTGTTGAACACATTTTAGTCCCAACTGCTGCTTAAAAAATGGGGCCCTTCCCTTTTTCCCTTCCCTTTCTTTTTTCCTTTCCCCCTTTTCCCTTCCCTTTTCCCCTTCCCTTTTTGTTCCTTTCTAACCCCTAGAATCTTAGAATTAGAGAGTAGGAAGGGACCACGACAATCATGTAATCAAATTCTCTGCAAAGTGCAAAAACAACAACAACCAAAAAATACCCTCTAATTCAGTGGTTCTTAACCTGGGTTCGATCGAACCCCAGGGGTTCGGTGAGTCAGTCTCACGGGTTCGGCGGAGGTCAAGCCACACACCCGACTCATATGATTCGTGATGACACGTCCCGCTTGTCCATCATTGGCTGCAGGTGATCACGCAACATCGCTTGGCCTATCTGTGCTGCAGGGAATTTGGTGTGCCCAGTAGTCGAATTGTAACTGTCGTGATGGTACATCATGTTATTTCTTTCTTAATATTTTAATCCCTTCATACTAACTATGTCAAGCAAAAAAAGAAAGTGGTCGGACCTAAATATATACCTGTGTTTTGAATTTGAAAAAATCATATTTTATTTTTCCAATTAAGAAGGGTTTGGTGAATGCGCATATGAAACTGGTGGGGGTCAGTACCTCCAACAAGGTTAAGAACCACTGCTCTAATTAAACCATAAATGAGATATGATTGTCCATCCTCTTCTTTTAAAAGAAACTCCAGAGACAGAGCTGGAGAAACTATGACTTCTATAAAGAGACTGTACCATTGTTGTACACATTATATTTAAATTTATGAATAAAACTGAAATAATATCATTGTGATTACACTATTGGAAGCAGAATTGGGTTAGTCGGACTTATCCAGCTCTGTTTCTGCCACTTCCAGCCCTTCCATATAGCGTGGAAGGTGAACTCTGAAAAATAACACAGCCAGATTGCGTAGAGATGTCCCATTTTTACAGCACTTCTCTAGGACTTCAACTCAATCACAGATGTTAGAAGAGACAATTATCCTGTTAAAGACTACTGTATTTCACATGAGTCTGTGCAATTAGTCAACCAGGAAAAAGAGAGTAAATTTAATTTCAAATATTTTTAAAAGAGTCTTTGCATGTAATGAGTCACATTTATTTTAAAAATAAAATAAATTAAATTAAAGCAGGGGCATGAACTGATAATTAATAGACTCAGAGCAGACTGAAGAAAGAATTTAATTGGTACCTCCCTTGTAGAAGCTGTAAATCAAGCCCCGTGCTTACTTGCAGATGGATGAAAATACAGTAAAATGTATTCTGATAAAACTATCTTCAGAGAGGGAATATCTTAGAGCAGAAGTGTTCAACTCAAGGCCTAAGGGCCGAATCTGGCCTGTGGCGTGCTTAGATCTGGCCCATGGGGCTGTCCTGTAAACAGTGAAGGGCCATCCCGTGGTGCCTCTGCCAGTGAAAATGGAGCTCAGGAGGGCTGTGGATGGCCTTCCCGATCTCCATTTTCACTAGCAGAGGATTGCAGGAGGCCATCACAGCCAAAAATGGAGCTCGGGAGCCCATTTTTGCTGACAGAGTGCTTGGGCCACCACAGGCACCCCACCCCCATGAGTGACGTTGAGCTGGCCACACCCACCCTGACCATGTCCCCCACCCCTCCAAGGTCAAACACAACCTTGATATGGCCCTCAATGAAATCAAGTTTGACATTCCTGACAGAGCAACAGCATAAGGAAAAAATAATAATTTCTCCTGTCTGTTTTTGTTATTGTTCAACTTCATTCCCACCCATTGTTAGTTTTACAATAACCAAACAATTATATGCAGTTATGTATATAATATAAAGTTTAGCTTGGTTCTCAGACTATTTGTTCAATAGAGGTCAGCTAGAATCCCTTTAGTACCAGAGTAACAAAGGTTAGGAGTGCTGGAGATGCAGTATTTTCCAATCTTAAGGCACCAGACTAGAATCCAGAAGATGGTGAGTTCTAGTCCCACCTTAGACATGAAAGTCATCTGGGAGACTTTGGGCCAGTCAATCTCTCTCACCCCAACCCACCTCACAGGATTGTTGTCGTGAGGAGGAAGGAGTATTGGATATGTTCACCATCTTGAGTTACTTGTAATAAAAACAGGATGAAAATCAAATAATCAAATCAATCAATAATCAATAGGTGGTTCATGACATGGTCTTATTCTCTTCACCAACCCAAATGTGTTAGTGTCCACTTTTAACAATTTTTATCTAGGAAATATGGTGAGTGATGGAAGCAGTTTCCATGAGCAGAAGGAAAGCAGATAATAGGAAAGGATGGTCTCTTCCTTTTCAACCCCTTCCTGAAAATCTGTTCTGGATCACTGGCAGACCTTGTGGAAGAAGGTCTGCAGAAGGAAGGAAGAGCTGGCTGGCAAAACTTGGCTTCTCCTTTCTGTTAGCAGGACCTTCTGCTGGGCTGTGCCCCTGGGAATGGAAAGAAAACTTCTGCTTACCTCCTAATTCTCATATCTCCCATGGTCTTTACCCCAAGTTGCTGACATTTGCTACATGTACAAAAATATGAAGAACAATGTGAATAATTGCCAGGTAATATAAATAACATACAAGTTTCATTAAAGAAGCAACAAGAGGTCATTAGAAGGTTTTAGTCTCTGCCCCTGATCTTACAGGAAATATAGTTCTCTCTACCACCATCATGAAGGGGTGATAAAATATCACAAGTAGACTCACATTAAGCTGGATAATATGCAGGCTGCTTGATTTGTATTGAATATGTGTCTAGTGGCTGAAACCCACTGTAATGAACTTGCCCACAAATCACAGCTTAATGGGAATCTACTTATACATATTGCTTAATTAAAAGTTGTGAGCTTATTAACATGTGTCTTTGGCACTGAGCTTTAGGGATGTAATCTCTGTGCAAATAAGACTAGGTTGTAAAAGTTTTATAGATTGACAATGATATTAAATTCCACACCTTAATAAGCCATTATTTTTCAAAAGAACAGTTCAAATTATGTATATGTACACTGGTCTGGTGTGTTAGTTGACTAGTGTTGTTTTTAGCTCAAGAATCATTATCATGTAAGACACAGGCATTAACTTAAGGCCAGCTTGGCTGCAATTTTTCTTGGTATTAATGCTGTCAAAGTCTCTTGCTTTTGGGACTTATTATTATTGGAATATTGACCAATAACCTCCAATATGTAATGTGTTCCCAAACTTTATTTTCTTGGATTTTTAATGCAATCATAAAAGGTATCAATATAGTCACTTTTAAATAATAGCTATTTTTAATTACAGATGACAAACATTTTTCAAAGCTCAAACTACTACTGGGGAATTATAGTTTTAGGTTTGAGGGGGTCGGGTTTACGATGGCAATATTTTATTTTATTATTTATGAACCCAAATAAAAAACAAAGCAATATTTTTTGCCTGATGTGAAAATTGTGAAAAAATACACAAATTGAACTACGTAAGAAAAGGAAAAGAAAGAAATGCTAACCCTTTTCTTCACACATCACAGCATGCAATAATCCTTGGTGGAACCATTCAGATGGATTACTAGACCTTATTTCATAGGAAGGTACAAGCAAGTAGTTGGAGAGATTATCCAATCCAACCACAAATCCAGAAAAGCACCCCTGACAAATGACTCTCCAACCTCTGTTTGAAGGTTTTCAGTGACAAAGAATCTACTGCTTCATGTGGCAGTCTGTTCCACTGGCTGACAACTTATACAGTCCCACCTGATTTCTGCTTCCAACCTCCTTCCTTACAAGTTTAACCTTCTGGATGGGTGCTACTCTCTGAGATGATTCACTGGAGCCCATTTGCCTGAAGTCCTTGATTGTAAATAACCTGCCATTTCCTAACTTGAAAAAATAAAGGAAAAAATGATAGTGTGACTGAGGTCAGCATTACACTGCTGTAAAATCTGTGCATAGAAAGAAAGCTTAGAGATGTCCCGCTTTCATGCGCCAAGAGTTTATTTCACAAGTCGAGACAGAGAATGGTTTTGCATCACACAGGTCATCTGCAGAATTTAGCACCAAGTAGTCTTGAGACTGTTTTAAGTTAAAGTGAACCATTAGGAGTTTAGTTACAAGGTTAGTTTTTTATATATATATTTAAATTAGGGTTGATACTACATGGACCTCTCCCTTTGTGGAAATATTGATATGGAGGAAGAAGAAAGGAAGGAAGGAAAAGAAAGAGAGAGAGAGAGAGAGAAAGGAAAGAAGAAAGAAAGAAAGAAAGAAAGAAAGAAAGAAAGAAAGAAATATGTCACACTTAGTCTGAGCAAGAACCTCCATATTCAATGTACATGTTCTTCTATTAGAATTTCTATGAGAACTATAGTGCAATTTTGTTTCTTGAGAAGATCTTTTGATAATATTTTGAATAAATACTACTGTTACTTTTGGCCATATTAATTGGGGAAAATAGGAGCAGTAGGCTAAGGCATATAAAAATATTCCTGCTGGAGAAGACTTTTGTAGCATCGATTTTGTTCACTGTCTGAGAAGTTTCATAATCCTGGAAATATGGTTTTAAATCTGTTCTTGGTAGGCTCCATGTTGTACCACAACTTCCTTATAAGTAGAGATGACTTCTGATATAATCTGATAGGCAACCTTCCATGGTCAGAGTGTAATGTTGGAATCCTTGGAGAAATAACTTTAGTTTTTAACTAATGACTTTCTTTGAAAATTCTAAGACCAGAAAACGCCACATTTGCAGGTGTACTCGGCAAGAACTGTAGATAAGGAAGCTTTGCTTCTCTCTTTCAGACTGGGACATTTGACAATTTCCAACATAATTAATGAATAATTATTTCTGTAGGTATAACAGCCATTGCTTTCAAATCCTCTATGTCTTATGTGTCCTACTTTGGGTGAGGAAGATGCTATTTAATTCTAACTCTGAGATAAATATACAGTTCTCTTCAATATCCCCTCTGCAACCAAATTCAGGTGACAAACATTGCACCCAATCAGCCAATAGAGCCTTGTTATGATCTACTTTTCTAATACTTTGAATATCTCTGTCTTGAATTACTTATCATATATGTAATGTGATTTTAAAGCTGAGAAAAAAATGTTCTCCTATATAAAAATATAAAAATACAATAGCAATATAGTTGGCTGTTTTTTTAAGGAAAAATATGGTATTTGACTACTCCAACTTTAAAAGGGGGGGCTAAATGCTTCTTGTTTTGCTTAATTCTGAACCTTGCAATTTTTCCTTTTGTTTTTCAATTTATCCCTTTCAAGCAGCAGCTGGATTCATTCTTGATAGGGGCTTCTTTAGTCAGACAGATGTAGCACTCATCAGAAGTTAATTTGCAGGGATATTCACATATGCAAATCACATCACAATCCTGAAATGCAACCATGTAATGAGTGGAAAATATTATATCCATAAATCATACAACCCTGATAATCAGAATTTCCACTGAGCCAGGATAAATTTGACAGCATTTATAACTTTTCTGCTTTTAGCCTCAAAAAATGCTCTGCATTTTTTTTGGTGAGTATATTGCACTGGTGATCTTAAAAAAACCTCCCCAAGTCTAGCATAATGAGTCCTCAAGTGTATTATAACTTACCAGTAATTACATTTCAACATTTCTACTTTCAGCAGTTACTGCTTTATTCATAAACATTTAAACACTGGATCAGGCATAAACTAAAAATGTTGGCAACAACATGGATTTAATTTCATTAACTATTAGGTAAACTTGGTCTCGCTTCTTCAAATAATCCTTGGTTTGAATGCTAAAGATGTAATGAACTTCACAGTTCATAGCATATGACATTGCTTAATTAATGGGTGCATTTATAGTACATAGGCCTTGGTAATTGATTTATATGCATGATTGGCCCATACAGCTGTTAGTTCCTGTAGGAAAGTCATAATTCAAATGTAGACATATTTTCTAGATATAAGGAAGACGAAAACAAAACAAGAAAATAGAAGCCACCCAATAGCATCAACCTGACATATTCTTTTCAAAAGTCAGACTACTGTAGCAAGTTAATAACATGGGGAAAAGTTGAGGGATTAATGTAGTAGTTTCACATTTCCACAGATAACTCATCTTAGATGGAAGTGATTATTCAACACACTTCATGTATTCAAATCCTTTATGAAATCATTTGAACCCAAAACATAGACTGCAAAGTGTCCAAAGGGTGAAAAAAGGAAGATCTCTCTGAACAAACAGGTGACTGATTTCCAATTATTTGTATGCAAAATGAAATGAGTGAACCAACAACACAACACAACACAACAACCAACTAATCCATGACTTTAAAATGTAATCTTTAGGATATTACACACATTCTTTGGGACAGTTTAAATAAATTTTTTTATTTCATTTGCATATCTTGATTGTGTT
The DNA here is from genome assembly GCA_032467955.1 of Pseudoxenodon macrops. Classification (NCBI taxonomy): domain Eukaryota; kingdom Metazoa; phylum Chordata; class Lepidosauria; order Squamata; family Pseudoxenodontidae; genus Pseudoxenodon; species Pseudoxenodon macrops. Next base: position 73,098 of record JANHFT010005850.1, on the reverse strand, counting down.
GGCTCATTAATATTTCCAAAATATCACTTAATACATGAGAATAGCCATGGGTTTTATAGGTTTCAAATTAAACATATCATTGAAATTGGGAAAATTAAGCTGTCGAGATATCCCTACTGGTTTCCAAGTTCTTGTACATAGAAATATATAAGAATTTACCTCTGAAACCCTCTTTATATTTTGTCAGATCTTGCATTCTTCTGGCCCCTGGTTTTCATCTTTATTACAATCTAGGTGTTGGGACAAAAGTTAGAATCCCACTTTTTGCATGGAAAATGAAGGTTGCACTCAACAATTCCTTTCTTCCCAACCAAAAGTTAAGAGGAAGGAATCCTAAATTCATAGATGGAAGAAAAAAGGGAGTCTCTTGTAGAAAGTTTTAGTACTTAGTACTTTGATTATCCTTGCAGTTCTGCAAACAATATTTGGAACTTAGATTTGTTTCTGGAAAAGCATGCAATGAGGCCAAATTTGAAAATCTAGAACTTTGATTTAGCAAGTTGAAAGATCATCAAACATAATAACTTTACAAGATTTACAACTCCCCCCCAAGGAATATTAGTTCCTCATAAGCTTTGCTTTCTGATAGTCACTGATCTTATGCTTATAACTTATGAAGCAAATATCAGACATGTATATTTTACTCGCATAAACAATAAAATCTAGCATATTGTAGATTGTTCTTGAAAGCAGTTTCCAAGTTGAAACCACAAATTGCCCAATCACTAGGGAATGAAACCATGCTATAGATTTGTATGTGTTGAAAAGTTGATTCCAAAGAACAATAATCAGAATGGACAAGGTCATTTGTGACTATTTTTGTACAGGAAGGGAAGAAAAGCAGCTGTGGCTTCTGGAGTAACCATTCTATGGACCAAAGCCATATCTTCCCTTGTTTTTTTCTTTTCAGTAATAATCCCTTCTGGTTAACAACTGTACACAAGAAGGTAATTTGTTCAGAGAACTATTTATCTTCCCTTGAACAGTTATTGGAAACTATGTGTAATGGCTGCTAAACCTATTTTGGAGTTGTCTAAAGAAAATACTGGTCAGTTTGGGGGAATAATCAAAATCAACTATTGAACTATGCATTGGGAACAATATTGTTAAAAAGAATATCAAGGACATCTGTTTTAAAGAACTGTTTCTATAGATTTCATTTTAAAACTTCAAAACAAACATGTATATTATAGAATACAAATGGTTTCTATGTCGAAATGTTGGAATGAAAATGATTCTTTTAAATCAATCTTCAGAAAAACAAGCTTAAAAAAAATAATAGAACTAGAATGTTGCTCTACCAGACAGGAAAATAAATCAGATTTACACTGATCTAAAGATACCTCCTTTCTCCCCAAGATGGACTATATTTTGTTAGAAAAAAATGCAGATTTAAAAAAAAGGATTTTTTCCTGTAGTTGTGTTAGAGGTACTATGTATTAACAGTATTTCCTATCTTCAAATCTATTCATATTTCTAGTATTTCCACCTCCTATTAGTGAGCAGAAAGATTCAAATATATTAGTATTACAGCCTTAAAAATAAAATAAAATAATATGGAAAGATATGGGACTCGTGTTTACAGTTCTACTATTTGTCAAGTTGAACCATGCCCTTTTCAAATCCTGAATCTTAAATTTGAATCTGATCTGGGCCTGTTAGATAAATTTAAAGTCTCCTTCTATATTCTCTTTTCCAAGTAAACTGATTCCAAGGGAAGTATCCTTCTGCCATATGAAGACATTACAAGTAATTCTGTACACAGCATATTTAAAAACTATTAAAATGCAATTATATTAGTAACCCAAGTGATGATTAAAAAGTGATTTTCTAAAATTCTTGCAAGAGGGTCCTTAAAAACATTAATTGCAGTAATCAATCATTACCACCTTGTGCTTATTTGTAGGGTAATTCATATACCCTGAATACAAGTTGTATACTGATTTGTCATGCATTTTCAGCCTGCATATAGGGACCTATTTCAATGAAAAGGATGAAGAGACAAATATGATTAAGAAAGAAAACTTAATATAATTTAATTAAGTAATGTATTGATTTGGTTTTTAATGTACTACAGTGTTTTACTATTAATGGTGTAGAAATGCTGTAGTATAATGGAATATCTCAATTGGAAGACTTTGATCACAAATGTTTAATTATTGTTCACCTATGGCTACCTTCTAACCAGAATGACTAGTTAGTTATGCTCCCAACGCATCTGGAAGGTCTCAAGATAGGGTTGATGATAGGTGGACTAAGGAATAATTAACAGAAGAACCTGGTCTAGAATTCCAATCATGCAGAATAACTCCAGATGTCTGTGGAGATTCTCAATCATCCAGGTCATGATTGTCCCATGATTGCTTTTTCATGAGGCAACTGTACTTCCTTGTTCTTCTTTGAAGACATTTCGCTTCTCATCCAAGAAGCTTCTTCAGCTCTGATTGGATGGTGGGGAATCATGAGCCACGGTGGTGTAGTGGTTAGAGTGCAGTACTGCAGTACTGCAGGCTACCTCTGTTGACTGCTGGCTGCCTGCAATTTGGCAGTTCGAATCTCACCAGGCTCAAGGTTGATTCAGCCTTCCATCCTTCCAAGGTGGGTAAAATAAACCACTTAGAGAGGGCTTTAAAGCACTGTAAAGCAGTATATAAGTCTAAGTGCCATTGCTATTACTCCAGAGAACTCCTAGGAATCTGTAGAAGATTTCTGTATTTGCATGGTTGCATGGAATGCACAAGAAAAAAGATTATATTCTAAGCATACTCATGAAATCAAGAAAGGGAATGTCTGTCTCTACTTTCTCCAATCTGGAAAAAAATATATAGGTTACAATTCCTGGAATTTCCACCAACTATGAACTTGGAGAATGCCATAATTGTGTGAGATGTGGTTGGTCTGTATCAAATTATTAAGAATTATTGGAAGATATTGGAAAACATCAGAAGGACACCATTTTGTGGAAGGTTGCTCTAAATGTACTTCTTCAATCTCTTCTTTTAATGGAAAAACCTACAACTGTTGCAATTAAATTAAAAAAGAAATACAGAAATGATATGCCAAGCAAGGGATATTATCTCGCTGAAAAGTTTCCAGTCATTGAGGGAATGTAACCAGAAGACTCGACACACCAGTATTAAACATCACCCAGAATGGAGTGGTATCCATTAGAGTGACAATGCTATTATGGTTTCATTTTTAATTTGAGACATGAACATATTTCTTGATGTTTTCATAAAAAGGAACTATTGCATTATAATAATTTTCTATTTTGTTTTGTTTTGTGCTGTGTCAGCTTATGCTACCCACTAACAATAAACTGTATTGGAAAATATGATTATTTTCTTCAAGCTACTATATTTTGCTGCCTTATTATGTTGAAATGAGAAAATCAAGAACCCTCTAAATTATTACTTGCTTTGCCATCACTGGAATATTACAGAGGTGGGTTCCTACCAGTGAGGATCGGTTCTATAGAGTAGGTAGTAAGCTGCTAGTGATGTCACGGTGATGTCACAGAACCGGTTCTGATCCATGGATGCCATCATCTTTTTTGGGGGAATTTTTTTGAGGTTTTTTTAAAAATTCTTTTTGGGGTTTTTTCTTCTGCACATGCGCAGAAACGGAGTCTCTGGCTCTGCGCATGCATCGGCATCTTGTTTTTGGCTTAAATTTTTTTTTGCACTGCGCATGCACATGTGTGTGAAGCGTGCACGTGCCCATGAGGCACAACCACGCGGCGTGGGAGGAAGTGAACCGGCGGCGAGGTAAGTTAGAACCCACCCCTGAGTGTTAGCATGACATTCCTC
>JANHFT010005850.1:15026-38620 GCA_032467955.1 Pseudoxenodon macrops | reverse complement strand
GAGAGAAGCAACTTAGAACTAAGGAGAAATTTCCTGACAGTTAGAACAATTAATCAGTGGAACAAGTTGCCTCCAGATGTTGCGAATGCTCCAACACTGGAAGTTTTAAGAAGATGTTGGTTAATTATTTATCTGAACTGGTGTAGGGCTTCCTGCCTAAGCAGGAGGTTGGACTAGAAGACTTCCAAGGTCTCTTTCAACTCTAGTATTCTATTTTATTTTATTTTATTCTGTTTTGTAAAAAAGATTATACCTGGATGGGGCTAGTTGGGAAAAATTATAAGGAAATCTATCAAGAGGATAATTCATGCATTTGTGATCATATTTTGCATTTTACATATTGCTGTGATTAACATGCAAGAGAAAAGTGGGTACATACTGAATTACTGATGCCCATCTGGTTTTATATTTATGAGTTTTACTTTATAAATACAATAAAGTGTTACTTGAAAGGTCTGAATTGGTACATTTCTGATTCCAACCTTTATAAGCTGAAGTCCTCCAGCTATGTTGGACTACAACTATCATTATCCTGGACCCATCTCCTCCATGGTTAATATGGGTAAATGCAAGTAAAGGCTGAGCTGGCAAAGAAAACAGAACAAAACTGGCTGATGAAGCAACAGCTGCCAACAGGATAAAAGGGCACTGAATATATAAATTGCAAGATATAGAGAACATTTCAGACCTTGTTGTGTGGTATCTGGGTGTGTGCATGCATGCGTGCTTCAAATGTGTTGGTTTTGAGCCAAACATTCAAATGAAAGAATCGACTGGTTTATTACGCATTTTATATTTTATATGATGAATTAAAATTGTTATGAAATACATCGTACAGACTCGAAGGATAGAGATTTTACTTATGCCAAAGGCAACTTTCTGCTGGGCATTTATATAACCTGCTTTCTTTTCTTTTTTTTCTTGAAAAAGGGAGAATTCTCATTTGCTTAAATAGCCTATAATAAACCAAGATGTCATACAACTTGGGAGGTGATATACTTGTAGCATTCTCTTTAATAAAGGATGTATATCACTCCCTAATAAGGCCAATTAAAATAATTAAAGGTCCCATATCTGCTCCATCAGAGTCAAGTATTGAAATAAGAGCACATATATACACAAGTGACCTAAGCAGTTTGGGGTCACGTGGTACTAGAGGAAGGGTGGGAAAAACCTCACTCATTAATCAACATAATTTGATCATGATTGAACTCAATAAACAAATGGTAATATGTGTCTGTGTGTGTGTTTTTTAAATTGGATCACATTTATCTTATGAATTTAAGACAGGATCTTAAAATAAGATTTAAACCTTATTTAAAAGACAATTTCTTGGGAAACCTGAAAATAATACTCTGGGTAGTATTTGTTGATCATTTTGTTTAACGATCTGTAAGTTGTTACAGATACAGTAAGTGAACATTTTTAGAAGAGTTATTAAATCAAAACACACAAAAGGCATACAGGCATGTTAGGTCATGACTAAAATATTTTTCCCCCAACTGTGCACTTTATTGATGTGCTGAATTACAACATACTGGTGCTCCTGAAGAAATCAGCAATAATGGTGAGACTTTTCTCATAGGACCAATGTAAAACACCATGATCAGAGGTGGGTTCCTACCGGTTCGGACCGGTTCTATCGAGTAGGTAATAGGCTGCTGGTGATGTCACAGAGCTGGTTCTGCTCCGTGGGCACGGGCATCTTTAAAAAAAAATTTTTAGGAGGAAAAAACATTTTTTTTTCTTCGGATTTTTTTCTTCTTCTGCGCATGCGCAGAAGCCAGGTTTCCAGCACTGCGCATACGTCATCATCTTGTTTTTGGCCTTTTTGGGAGGGGATATTTTGGGGATTTTTTTCTACTGCGTATGCGCATGTGCACGAGGTGCGGTCATGTGGTGCGGGAGGCAACATACCGGCGACGAGGTAAGTTAGAACCCACCCCTGCATGACCACTTGGAAATAACTAAGCTCTCTCAATTCATCATTGGCATGGCACATATGGCATGTGACCTGTTTTGTTTTGACCAGGGAGAGAAATGAGGGTTAGTGAAAAGTCGTCTCTCACCTCTCTATTGTGGGTAAATCACCTTCTCATTTCACAATGGCTGATTCTTCCTGTAAGGATAAAAGACACCTTAGAATCATCTGCCTTGGAAAACTTTGGACATGATATGTTGATGGAATAGTGGGAAAATATGTGGTTAAAATCAGAGGTGGTATTCAGGGGGTTCGGAACAGTTCACCCGGACTGGTAGCGGAAATCGCAGGTGGGTCTGGCCCGGCTCTATGCCATCTTATTTAGGCACGTTTTTGAGGCCGGCTGCATGTGTGGAAGGCACATGCGTGAGCAAAACGCATGATGGAAGGTAGGCGCGGGCACAAACTGGTAGTAACCTACCGCTAAAGGATCGTTAAAAGGATTGAAATTTACATTAAGTTATAACTTGAATATTTTTTTCTATAAAATGATACACTCTTGGTATATGACTCCGAAGAAATTGTCTAAAGTGTATAAACGTACTTCAAATTTCTGTTGGAAATGTGGACAACATGAATGGTCATTTTAACATGCATTCTAGACTTGTAAAAATAGCTTCAAATGCATATAAGGATGCAAAGAATGTTAAAGTTCAACATTCAACATAAACCAGAACTTTTTGTGATGGAATTAATGGACAGTCGCACCCAGGATTGGTTGGTGAAGGTGACAAAACTATCAGAGATGGCAAAATTAACTTGTTTGATTAGAGAAAGTTCAATGATTACATTCCTTAGTGACTGGAAACCCTTTATGGACTTTTTGCTGTAAAAAGGGAAAAATGATTTTTATGGGTTTGCAGATTAGAAATGTTAGCTTATGAAAAGAAGAAAATTATCATGTAACCCAGTGATGGGTTTCAATTTTTTTTACTACTGTTTCTGTGGGTGTGACTTTGTGGGCTTGGCTTGGCTTTGTGGGTGTGGCTTTGTGGGTGTGGCAGGGGAAGGATACTGCAAAATCTCCATTCCTACCCCACTCCAGGGGAAGGTTACTGCAAAATCTGCATTCCCTCCCAATCAGCTGGGACTCAGGAAGCAGAGAATAGATAAGAGCGGGGCCAGTCAGAGGTGGTATTTACCGGTTCTCCAAATTTTACAAAATTTCCACTACTGGTTCTCTGAACTACTCAAAATTTCTACTACCAGTTCTCTGAACTACTCAAAATTTCCACTACCAGTTCTCCTGAACTGGTCAGAACCTGCTGAATACCACCTCTGATGTAAACTTAGAAAGAGGGGATAAAATAGAAATGTATCTATAATCACTGTCAAAAATATCGGAAGTCCTTTCTTTATAATATTTTCCTTATTTTTCTATATTTCTTATTCACTGTCCCATTACTTTTCTTTATTCTTCTTTAATTCATATTAGTAATGTTTTTAATTCTGTTAAAAAACTTCATTTTTTTTATTTAAAAAAAGAACCATCTGCCTTGAGAGACTGAATTAATCCAACAGATTCCTGAATGCTCTGGGATAAATTGTAGTCAGTGGAGAAAATATTTTATCTGAGATCTCAGACACTGTAGGTTATTATTGCAAGTTTTGGATTTAGTTATTCATTTAATTTGGTATTATTGTTTATCTTGCCTTTGGAGGAACTGTCACAAACTACAGGATACTTTGGATAGTGGGCAGGCTACCTATATTTGAAATAAATAAAAATCTTCATACATTGTGAGAAGAGAAATTGTACTCCAATCCATCTGAAAGGCACCAGGTTATTAAAAGATTTAATTGATTATTACGCCCTATTCCAGGCCAAGCATGCACATCCAGATTTGGACTTCCAAAAGTTTACTCCGTGTTGCAAGGAGTTTACAAGCAACAGCAGGCAGCAGGGATGTGTGAGCAATTACATGCATGCTGTGGCAAGGTTTACAATACCGAGAGAGCTTGATTACAAGTGTGTACAAATCCAAATCAGGAGATGGTTAGCATGGTGAGGTTACAGCTCAGAAAATTCATGGGAAAGTTATCAGCTAGTCATGGTAACAGAGGTTCCAAATATTCAAAAGGGAACAAGGTTTGGGACACAAAGTCCAGGTTGGACTGATTGTTCTCATCAAAGGTGAATACTGTGTGGGAACCAATGAAAGAAGCCACTGCTATTGCTTCCCTCACAAAGAAGCAAGCCAAATGCTATGCTCTTTGCAGCACATCCTGAGATAAACAACCTCCAAGGACCATGCCCATTGTTATCTGCTATGTTTGCTTGCTTCATGATGCCAATTTTCATTCAGCATACTTGGAACAGGTTCTTTATTGTCAGATTCTTTGAAGTCATTGGTGGGCTTGACAGATGACTTGGGGCTTATCTATGCCATCTATACACTGAACAAAATTTTAAGGATGCAGGGATTATGTTAGGAGATCCTAACAAAGAAACGTTCTTTGAAAAAATAACTTTTCCAACATACAAACAAATTAACATAGTCATGGGAGATCATTCACTAAAGTAACCATCATATTTTCATATTTTTTCTCCATGAGTATAGTCAACACTTGCCTTAGGGAATAAAAGTAGTTTAGAACGTAGCACCTTAATAATTGTGTGTGGCACACCCTGTTCCCTCTCTGCCCGGCCAGAATATTTCTGAATGAATGCGAATGCCAATACAATTTTATTTAATGGGCCACTGACTTTTATGCCAAAACTGTATCTCTAGCACAATAGCCAGCCAAGAAACACTTCCTGTATTTTTAAAGTATTTTCAGCTGGCTTAGAAGTGACCAATGGATTTGTCCTTGATTGACCCTGCCCTTGTTTTCAGCTACTGAAGTGGCCTTATACAACCCTTTTCTGATTGCAATAGAACAACAATAAGGACTTGGCCCATGTCGCAACTGGCTTGGTAATAGAGTGGAATGTTTTAAATACATGAATATAAATATGCTGCATATATCTTTATACAATCAGCTTTTAGCTATGTATTTAGTTGGACCAACTTAAGTGTTACTATAAAGTTGCTAAATTCTAAATGCTATAATCAATAAAAGCAACCACTGGTGCTAAAATCATACTGAAGTTTAATTGTCTTGGTTTACACTATATAATCAGGAGACAAATAAAGTCTGTTTGATATAAAACAATATGGCATATAATAATACCTTCTTATTATATAAAAGTGGTTCTGTTAAAAGGTACACTTTGAAAGGCAAATTGCATGGCATGATGTTAATTTTCACTACCTGTAAAAATAGACTTTAAAAAGAGCTCTCTTTAGATTTTATTTCATTGTCTGACTAAAAAAGAAGCAGCAAAGAACACTATGTAAAGAAGCTCTATGTTCTAATCTGAACTTCATGTAGGGTTAAGCTTTAAAAAAAATAATTGGTCTTGATTGATTCTCAGTCATCCAGATCATGGTTGTCCCAAAGGTGCTTTTTTCAACAGGCAACTGGACTTGGTCAGTGGTGAAATCCAATTTTTTTTATTACTGGTTCTGTGGGCGTGGTGTGGCTTGGTGGGCGTGGCTTGGTGGGCATGGCAGGGGAAGGCTATTGTAAAATACCCATTCCCTCCCCACTCTGGGTCCAGCCAGAGATGGTATTTGCCAGTTCTCCAAACTACCCAAAATTTCCGCTACTGGTTCTCCAGAACCTGTCAGAACCTGCTGGATTTCACCCTTGGCCTTGATTGTTCCTATACAATCAAGGCACAAAGGAGAGAACAGACATCCTTCTTGTCATTTTGATCATCAATTTACCCCACCTTCTACCATAGCAAGGCCAGACCTATAAAATGCTATATTGACCCCAGATCTTTAAATTGGCAATTAGTGCTGAGATAATGTGCTGTAAATGTACTAAATGAAGAGAAGGGAGATGCAGAGGTGACATGATATTCTGCCTTGGGTCTGCTATGAATTAGATTTGGAATAGGATGCCCAGTTGGGGCTTGTCTTTAGGAACATCAAACCACAGTCAATGCCATCATTTCTGAATCACCACATCGAAACTAAGGACAAGACTCCATTTAGAAGGCCATATCAATACATCTATGCCACTTGTTTGGACAATTAGGGATATGCAAAGGCCATTGTGGGTCTATCCCTGTCCACAAGACTTTTTCTTCTGAGTGAGAATAAATTCTGTACATGTTTAAATTCATGGATCATCATGAAAACATGTTGAAAAGTATTGACTCCTTCCATAGTATGAGATAGACACACTATTTTATCAATAGCAGTTTCTCCTATTGTGTGAGAAATCGGTCAGCATAGAACTTAAAACTTAAAAATGTCACTCCCATTAACCCATGACCATAGAAAATTTTAATTATGGGGTGGATCAGAAGTATCAAACTTGACATTTTTTTTGTTATCATTATTGTTGTGGCCGTTTCACATCCTTCCTTGACTTCAACAGACAAATAGGTGAAATGGAATTCTGTCTGGATGTACAGTTTGTTCAAAATCCAGCTTTCCAAACAGATGAGAGTCTTTTCAACATTATTTGATTTGCCTTTATGCACGAAGGAAGTTGAGCCTACGCATTTTCTCCACTTCCGAAAACACTTCTCTTGACTTATTTCATTTTTAATCTGTTGGATTGTCACAATAAGACTGCCATCAGGTCCTAAGCGGCCAGACTTCAAAGAACAGAGTATTTACATGTATACCCACGTGTGCATGCACACATGGGCATACACACCCACTGGTTGTTTTTAATCTCTCTGCCATACTGCCACTGATGGATTCATGGGTGTCTAATGAAACAAAAGAAAACAAATCTGGAGAGCGAGGACACTTGTCCAGCTGCAGCAGAGAGCAGCCGAAGCATATGCCTGAGTTAAAAGGGGAGGACAACCTGTCCTGTGTATCCACACAAAGAAGATGATGAATACATGCATGCCGCTCACACACTCACACACACACAAATAAACATCCACGCGCGGAGACATACACTTCTAGCAAGCCGTGGGATGACTTAAGCAGTCCATTGTATGAAATATGAATGAGCCATCATTGTCCTGACTTAGTGAGAAGGGACGCGGTCTGTCCTTGATTAGACACATGACTAACCTGATTACATGGGAGAAGCCACAAATGTAAAGAAGGCCTTCTGTCACTTCCTCCCCGAGGCACAGAGAACACGGTGCCTGGAGCCTGTCCCACTGTTGCCAAATGAAAGAGGGACAAAGCGATGCACAAACGGTGGGCTGACAATAAATCTCAGAAGGGCAGTTGGCCTGGGCCAAAATATACCATGAAAATATCTATTTGGTGTTCACCCCCCTCCTCCCAAGTATTATACCCCTACGGCGAAAAACACTTTGTCAAAAGAAAATTCTGCACCCTTTACTCCTCTAATTTGTCCTGCTACCTTCTCCTCTTCCCCAGTTTACTTCTGTTTCTTTAGTCTCTTTAGAGATTAAGGCTGTAAGAGAACGGGGCTCGCGAACGGTACAGGCTAAGACATGTAAGCGTTTGCATCCCTCTCCATATTAATTCCTGTCTGCCATTTTTTTTTCCTGACAGGAAATTTCACTGGCTTCTCTGCCCCTTTGAATCTAGTTCTTAAAGACAAATGATCTTTCACAGCTAATTGGCTTATAAAATACATTCCAGCCATACATGAACTTGATTAAAGATATTTTATAAAAACAGGGAGAGAGAGAAAACACAGCATGTTCCAAAAAAGAAAGATGCAGTTGTTTCAGTCTGATGCCAAATGGTAACATTGGACAGGATCCTAAAATGTCTTTCTCTGAATGGTCTTTGATCCAATTAAATTTCCCTCTAATAAAGAAGTTGGCAACCTTTGGGTGACTGTGAGCCACATGTAATTTTTTTTGGGGGGGTGGAGGTGGGGAGAAAGATATTTAAAAAATCATATTAGGGCAGTAATGCAAAATAAGTGCCGGCAACATCTGAACAGAGATTTTTTATTTCTTTCTCATTTAGAGAGGACTAGACTTTCTATTTGTTTTTAGGGTTGCATGTTATTTTCAGGTATCTCCCATGTGTTGGGAGATGGGAGACCAACATTCAGTAATGTAAGTTGAGCAGCTATGAGAGCTACAAAGCAAGAATTCAGGGATTCACAATCCCCAAATTCATTTGAAAAGGAAAAATGGCTGTTTATTGATCCTTCTTCCAATCTATAGTTCTGTCCATTGCAAAGCCATGGGAATTTCACAAGTCTTCAAATGATATTTTGGAGGTTATTATTGTGTACAACATGGATTGGAAATATGTGATCCTTTGAAAAATCACTGAACTATGATTCCCAATATTTCTCATCATTGACTATATAGGCGGAAGCTTCTGGAAGTTGTGGTTTAGCAATATTTGGAAAGACAAATATTCTTATCACAGTATAGAGAACAGAGTCTTCAGGTTTATTATAAGCAGTGTTAATGTGTGTGCTGGGTGGGGGACATCTTGGGAGGTAGGCTATTGCTTCAACTTTCCTGTTTAAATTTGCTTAAAGCTAGCTTATTCAATTTATTGTCCCTAGAAATAAAATGCAACATGAACCGTAAATGTAATTCAGGTTTATCTCAGTGGATGTGAGGAAATGATTTAAGGAACATATTGGCTAGTCTTTTAAATTGGCTTATTTTTCCAAAGAGCACTTTTCACAAAAATTATATTTTCTGAGTGTAGCCCCTGTGTTATGCTTTTCCTTTACATACAAATAAAATATTTTAAGTGAAAAGTTTTCTTTAAAAAAAAAAGGTTATAAAACCTTTTAAATCTGTATTTATATCTTCAATAATTTAAAAGAAAGTATCTACTTTTTTCCTCTAGAGAACAAAGATAGAATTTACTACTTCATACAGAGCACAGAAAGGAGACAGGCATGATATTATTTACATGCTAGACTGATCCCTCTTATGTTATAATGTCCAGTGAACATTTAATATTCTAGGGATGGCAGACTGAAGGAATTTAAAAAATAAGCAAATTAAATATCCACGTATGCAGTAGCCTTACATGCCAACTGAATTTTTACTTTTGGAAGTAAACTAGTAGCAAGCATTAAAAAAAATAAATCTCTAAAATGATAAGTGGTCCAAAGGTTTGATGATTCTTTGACCTGGAAACCTATACATGTTTGAATTTGTATTATAGACCACGGATCCCTATAGAAGCACCAATTTATTCCAAAACGTATGCGACCATTGGAATAATGTTCCGTTGTAACAACAAGTTGAATTTTTTTTCCTTCCTTTTTTTCTTGTTGCCCTTCCTATCTGTTTGGGTTTGATCTTTGAACCATGGCTGTGCTCGATTACATTCAGAAGTGGGATGAAGGAAAGTTTTCAGGCATGCAAAATAACCCTTATCGGATTTAGAGTGGCATTACACTTCATGAAGAGTGTCCCAAAGCTTAAGTTCTCCATTTTGAAATATAAATGCCATCTGTTGAAACTAAGCCACTTCCCACTTTTTGAGTTATAAAGTTTCTTGGTCTCTGAAAAATAAGAGGAAGCAACTACCGGTATACCTCACAATTTCAGTGATAACTTAGGCAACAAAAGTCAAATTAGTTATAATCTTCCAGTGGTGAAAGGAATATAACTGCAAATAGTGAAACTCCAGAAAAGGTGATGAAATGTCCTGTTCTCTTTCACTGTGGCATGGCAAAAGTCAATTTTCCAAATCTCTTAAAAAAATAATGCAGCCTTGAAAATGAATACAATGTTTGCTGAGGTAATACCTCTTTTGACTACCTCACAACTCAATTAGGGCAAGGATGCCACACTAAATATAATTTCTATCAAAATTTTCTTCTCTGAGAGAAAACATGAAACTAAGTACTCTTTAATCTTCTCAGGAAAATAAGGTTCATAAAACGAAAGAAACTGAAGGTGCCATCAATGCCATCTCTACAATAGTCTTGACTGAACTGACTTCTTTCTCCTGGGTCTGCTACTTTGAGGATTTCTTTATTCAGTTCTTATTTTTAAGAACACTTAAGAAGTACAGAGACATTTTTAGATACAATTAACTCAGACTGACTTGATAGGGAGGGATGTAAAAAAAAAACCAAACTAATGAAATAACTTTTCGTTTAGGTGGCTAGATTTGTTTTTTCAACAAGGTTGGTATGATATGTTCGCCATATGTGAGAACATTTTTGTTAAGATCAGGAATTACTGAAGTCCTGCCACAGCTTTAGCTCTTAAAACTTTTGCCTGGAAAAATATATTTTTTTCTCCCCCACAGGTTGTCTGTTAAATTGTATTGTCAAGAATGCTCTAAGTAATACTAAAGCTGACATGGTGGAAGCAAGGAGCTGACAGCTTCACTCAGATTGCAGCTGATTAAAGGCTGTGAAGACCTGAGGCTTTGTCTCAAAAAAAGGAAGAGGACCCGGCAGAATTCTGCCTGAGTACCTCCACCCTGCATCTTTTACCAAGAGTGCTATAGAAGATCATCATATGCTACACTGGGTAATCACCTATACAGTCAGTAATGCTTGAAATGGAATGCTTCAAATTCTTATTCAAGTCTTCCCCCCCTAAATCTCAAAATGTACAATAAACAAACAATCAGAGTGATCAGTGATTTGAGTGATGACACATACAATGAACAATCTTCATTATAGCTTTGGAACAATAGCATATTGAAATGTCACCCATCAATGTGGCGCACACCAGTGGTGGGATTCAAAAATGTTTACTACCGGTTCTGTGGGCATGGCTTGGTGGGCATGGCAGGGGAAGGTTACTGCAAAATCCGCATTTCCTCCTGATCAGCTGGGACTCAGGAGGCAGAAACTAGATGAAGGTGGGGCGAGTTAGAGGTGGTATTTACCAGTTCTCAGAACTAGTCAAACTTTCTGCTACCGGTTCTCCAGAATTGGTCAGAACCTGCTGAAACTCACCTCTAGCACACACACTGCCAAACCATTTGGGGCTGTAAGACTGTGCAATGATTGATTGCAAACTGGAATAGCTTTTGAGAAATGTTTATTTATTGCAGTTGTGTCTCTTACACTGTGACAGTTTGGACAGCCCCCTCTTTATTTATCCCGTAGAAAGATTTGGCTAAAAGGTAAGCCCTCTTCAGGGATTCAGCCTGGATAGAGAATTTGCGTAGATCTTTTGATTCTGCTCTTTTCTTTCCCTGAGCATCATGCAAAGAACTCAAAGCTCTTAAGGCAACTGTATTTGCTTCATGAATACATGAACAGAAAGAAAGGAAAGGGTGGGGTCTCAGCATGCAAAGTTGCACTAAAATCAGTGCCATGTGGTGGTGTTAACTGGGAGAACTTTCAGATATGTGGACTTCAATACTCAGCAGTGACTAGTTGGCTGAGAAATTCTGATGTCCATACATCTGGAATTAGCCAAGATTGAGAAATGCTCCTCTAAGATAATCTCAGGCATGTCTAAGGTGTTCGATGATGCACTTCCAAGTAAAATAAAGATAGGACAAGGAATGGGGAAGCCATTTTAAGAAATCAACTGTCCTTGAATAACTGGATCGGTTTTAAATATTGCAATATTTAAATATTGCGTTAAAACATTTCTTTATGCCCATAAAGTAATGACTAGATGAGATTTTTTTTCTATAGTTTCCCAACAAACAGTATTGTTGTTCTCAATTTAATTCGTTTTGCTTTTATAATAAATTCCAAAGTCTCACAGAATATCAGCTGAATTTAATGTCACAAAAATGATTTTTCCACATAATTTGTTATGATAACTCTGGACCATGAACATGTCCCTTTATATCTTGGATAAAATAAATATTCGGAGTCCCATCATTTATTGCATAAGAAAAGCTACTCTTCTACTGTATCTATCAAGTAGGATAAGAACATTGTGAGAACACTTCTCTGTCTCTAGCCTTTAACATTTATAACTTTAAAATAACCTGTGGTTGATAGTCATTTTTCTTGATTTATAATTTGATGCACTTATACATTTGATTTGTATTCTTTTATATGTAAATATTTAATGCAGTATTAATAGTGGATCTTGATTCTATGTCAAAGAGCATAATATTTGTGTTACTGTTTTTTTGTTTTGTTAGAAAGACCTGAACTATCTACATCTATTATCCTCCTTAGTCTCCAACTTCTTTTTAACTGATTATTTTGTTCATTATGCTCCATGATTAAACAATGGTCTGTGCAGGTATATAAACATGGATAATAAATTGCAGCATTTTCTTTCAAGAAAGTTTGCTGAAATCATTAAAGATTTTTGTTTTGTTTTGTTTCATTAGTATATCCAGGAGCTTTCCATTAAACTACACAGGCACAGTTCTCATCTCCTAAATTTCAGTTCTAGTTTATTAGTGCTGCAGGGCAGATTTTCAAAACTACTGATTAAAACAAGAGAGAATATTTTGGCTTGGCACTAATAGTTTTGAAAACATTGTCTGAAATGGTAACTTATGGCTTGAAATCAAGAACTGGAAAAAAAAGTATGCTATGTCAAAAAAAAAATGCTGCTTTTACACTGAGTAATCTTAACATGCACCAAAAATGTGGCTCTGAAGCTTTGTATGGAAGGTGATTTCTTTTTTAATTAATCTTAGATAATGCTGCCCTAGCCACTTTGATTTACATAATTGGAAATCAGACTTTGAAACACCCTTGAGGAACACTTACCAGATATGCAGCTACCTGCAAATGAAAAGAAGCAGGGTGGTAGCGATGTGGCAATTTAAGAAAAAGGGGAAGGAGAACGGTGTCATGCTTTCTTTTGAAAACCAGTGAATGACTAGTCAAGTTTTTATTGTTCTTGATTCCATTAATGAATTTTGAAGCTAATAATTACATTATATTAAGCGCTGCTTTCTAATATTCCAAATAATGCAAAAAAAATGCATTTCATATGAATTATTTCTCAAACACTGGGTCAAAATTCTGCTTCTGTTTTTACTATTCCTGAAGAATTCCTGATTTTTTTATGCCTACTTTTTTTAAAGATGATATCCTGTGATGACTCCGATTAATGTGTATGACTGGCATATTTATTTATGTATAAACTATTTTTTAAATATTGATTATTGAAGTAATCAGTAACCTGAAAACTGATTAAAAAAAAAATCATATGAGAGATCAAAACCACACAGCAAGATTTAACAATAGCAGCACACCAAAAAACATGTAGTTGCAGAAGTTCACCCAACATTTCAAAGGGACCAAAAATTCAGCCACAACCTGGCCAAAAAGGAAGGAAAGTTGGCTACAGAAGTTGTCCTGAAATGCCATGTAATAAATCTGTGGCCTATGCAGACTTTTAAGAGAATGCAGGTAATTCTTGACTTACGACCACAATTGAGCCCAAAATTTATGTTGCTAAATGAGACACTTGTTAAGTGAGATTTTCCCCATTTTACAACCTTGTCCCAGTTGGTGACTGGTTGTAACACCCCCCCCAGGACACTGCAACCGTCATAAATATGAGTCAGTTGCCAAGCATTTTCATTTTGATCATGTGACCATGGTGATGCTTCAACATTCATAAGTGTCATAAGTCACTTTTTTCAGTGCTGCTGAAAGATCACTAAATAAATTGCTATAAGTGGAGGACT
This sequence comes from Pseudoxenodon macrops, assembly GCA_032467955.1. Lineage (NCBI taxonomy): Eukaryota > Metazoa > Chordata > Lepidosauria > Squamata > Pseudoxenodontidae > Pseudoxenodon > Pseudoxenodon macrops. The sequence continues at coordinate 25,069 of JANHFT010005850.1, read as the reverse complement.
ACCTGTATTCTCAACTTGGGTCAATGGGCAGGTATATAAAAGGTGATTTATCAGGTATCCAGAGAAAGCTGAACTTGAGCCTCTGTGGAGACCATGTAGACTTGTAGAGGGTTCATTATTTATCTATCTCTTTATTTATTTGGTTCATAGCGTTGCCCAACTTGAACATTGCAATCCTAGGCTGCTTAGAATCCAAAACAACCTCTGTCACATATATCTTGCCTCAAAGCACCATACGGAGATGATATGTAGTTATTAAATATAGTAATTGGAAGTATAATATGCAAATCAATAAAACTATAGGACAGGACAAAAATAGTATAACTGTAAAGTAAAACATGCTAAGGGGGAGGGAGTGGATGAAAAACCACTATTGAGTTTCCTGGTCTAATGGCGACTTGAATCTCCATCTCTTCAATTCAAGGAAAAAAGTAGTTTAAGAAGTACTTAGATCTTCTGAAAAGCAACCACGGCCAGATTTACTTTGTAGGACTTTCTGTAAACCAGATTTACTTTGTAGGACTTTCTGAACTGGTAGAAGGAAAAGAAAGAAAGAAAGAAAGAAAAGAAAGAAAGAAAGAAAGAAAGAAAGAAAGAAAGAAAGAAAGAAAGAAAGAAAGAAGAGAATATAAAATTCTTTGGAAGAAATAAAACTCTATAAAACTCTTGGGAAGAAATAAGGGAAAAAGCCAAAATGCTAAGAGTAAGGATAATAAAAAAAACAACCTTTGTATCTGGTATTGGAGTCCTAGAGTCTAAGAGAGAAGTTCCTGCTACTCGCTACCCTTTGGTTTGCCTCCTAATTTTATTCCCAGATACTAATTTTTTTACTGGGACAGAAAGTTACAATTATTCCATACATGAAAAAGTAACCTTATTAAATGCAGTTGAATTTAATATGAATTCAAATTAAAATGAAATGTTTACTTATTTTTTACCTGTTCCACTCACTTCTTTTTCCTCCCCATGATGTCCTTTTTGACCAGGGTCCCTTAACTAGCACTTCACCCCAAAACTAAGAAGAGAGGTGTCTGTTGAGGGGTAGGACTATTAAAAATGTCAAGATGGTAACTGCAACTGTACAGTGGAAGTCTTGGCCTGTTTTACATGGGTTGTGTAAGTGACACATATGAAAAAGGATGGAGCTTTGACTCCCCCACCCCTGAAAATGCTTGACTGAAAATAGCTCGTGGACTGAAGAAGGTTGAACAGGTTTGGTGTAATGAGTTGTGTAAGCTAAGATCATGTACGAGAGGTTAACATAGAGCAACAAAGCATTTCTTTGCACACAGATTCCTCATTCATAATCCATATCCAACTTGTCCAGCTAAAAGGGATTTCAGAGAGGTACCTGGGAAACATTTCATCATCAGAAACCAGCAGAAATAGCAGAAGACAACTTGTGACCTTAGACCTATAGATTGCTCAGGGCCCTGAATACTGATGGCATTTGGTGGTAGAAATTCCTTCTACAATCGTTTGAAGTGAAAAATAAATAATAGCATTGTGTAAGTCCTAAAATAGACACGCCCATGTTAAAAAAAAACCACATACAATCTGCCAATTGCTCCCCAATTCCACAGGAGTTTCTTGACCCATCCACTTTGCAGTTCTCAGTGCCTCCCCCAAGTGTTGTGTGACTACTGACCACCAAAAGGGTGTCCCCTGATAGGTTAAACATTTTGAAATGTAAAACAGATTGCACAAGCATAACTTGCTTTTTTTTAACCACATTTATATCCCCTATTTACTATTAATGCAATTTACTGAGGACCCAAATACTTACAGCAACCTATTTGCTTCTGAGTAGACAAAATAGAAAGTAGTAGAACTGTGTGTTTCAAGGGTGGTTCATTCAAACGAGATCATTTCCTCTACTCAACATCAGATCAAGAGAGTTCTAGCATTCAAGGGCATTTCTGGAACAAGAGGTTTTTTTCTGCTCTCATGGCTTGTTTGGCAGCAAGTTGCCACACATTTACTTTTCTCTTGCCCATAATCTACAGTAGATTTATGATATGTCTACCCTTTTCCTTCATTTGCAAGGTCCTGGATATTCTGGTAGCCAATCTGCCCTTAAAATATGGCTCTGAGGAAATGGTGCTAATTAGTATTGGAATTTACAGCCTTCCATTTTATTGACTTGTCCTACTTTCTTCAATAATTAAGTAATGAGTAAAGTAATGAGCTATGCTAGTCACTCATGCTGTTCAATTAAACAGCAAATCAATTATTGAAAACAGTTTGGGACAGTTCTTATGTCGTCATGATGTGTTTGACAGGGTGGGTGAGTGCTTATTTCATATGGACACACTCACTCTCGCTACATGCCTCAACAAGCAAGTAAAGATTAGCTAGTGCAAATCCCATATGTTTAGTCTAGTACAAAATCAAAGACTTGTTCCATGCAACATCACTAAGATGCCTATAATCCGAGAGTATGGCAACTATCTAGCAATATCTGCATCACATCAGCTGGACTGGTCCCTGGTGCTTTTTCAGGCCCAGTTTAAACTGTTTGCATTAACCTTTAACCTTCTCCAACCTCTGCACTCCACATGGGATGAACTCGAGTCCTGGAAATTACAAGCAAGATAGAGTGTTAGAATTAGACTCTTAACATATTTGGAAGTAAGTAGCTTAGGAAAGGCTATCCTAATGCTCTTTCAAATAATTTTTTTTGAATATGATGAAATTTCTGAAATCAGCATCAGAAGGCTTCAGCAAAAAGGCTTTGGATAGGATATATGACAGATGAAATCTTCTTAATAATTGCCTCCTTCTTCTTGAAACCTGTTCTGATTAATTTTCCCCAGTCTCAAATATTTTGGACTTCAAGAAAGCTACAGTCAACCGTATGCCTTGGTCTTACAGTATAACTGAGTTAAGATTCTACTGGGAAGGTTGTTTGATACTGTTGGATTGAACTGCAATTTTGACCTTATTTTTGTTGCTGTTTTAAAGGTAAAGGTTTCCCCTCTCCAGTTGTGTCTGGGGAATGGTTCTCATCTCTATTTCTTAGCTTGTCATTCAAAGACAATTCTGGGGTCATGTGGCCAGCATGACTATACACCAAGGTGCATGGAATGCTGTTACCTTTCCAGCGAAGTGGTGCCTATTTATCTACTCTCATTGCATGTTTTCGCACTGCTAGGTAGGAAGAAGCTGAGATGAGTAATGGTAGCTCATCCCATCACACGGTGCTCAGGTCTCGAACCCGGGCTGTCAGCTTTCCAGCTGACAAATTCAGCATCTTTAACCTCTGAGTCATCACACCCACTATTGATGTTTTATTATGTTTTTAATCATTGTTTCATTCAGAGCTATGGTTTTAAAGATTTGTTGTATGTCACTTTTGTAATATTTATTCTAAAGTGGGGCTTTTAAACAAAACTGAAATAAAATGAGCTTCATTGCATCATTGGAGAAGATTTACGTGGAAAGGATCATCTTCACTTACTCATCCTTATAAACAAGGATCATTCTGCCAAAACAAAGCTCTCTAGCTAAGAGGAAGAATGTGTGTATTTGTGTGTGTGTGTTTTTTATTTTACTGGATTTTTGAAATGTGATTCAGTTTTGAATGTCTTCATCAAGATGTTTTCGGATGAGTGAAGCTGGAGTCTAAATGCATTTACAGAAGAATTAGCTTCACTGAAGTGGGCCTTGCTTCTAACTAAACAAAACATACAGGAAGGTATATTTGATGCTACAAAATATACAGGAAGATATGTTTGATGGTACTTCTGAACATCAAGGGCACAAGCAAAGTTAAAGTTATCTTAAGGAATTCTCATTCATATAAGGGATAGGGAGGCAAAACCCCTGCTGAGATGGTTGGAAAAGAATTTTTGGTAGTATAGCGTGATCTTTATTTAGTAAAGTATTTATTTTTTAAAATATTTACTGTATTTTGCATGTTTATTATATTTTTACCTTTTCTTTTGTAGATATCAAATTAATATGCTGTGTTACTCCCCCCTCCCGCTGTAATGGGTGTCTGAGATTAATCATCATGTTAACCATGGTTTGTTTTAGTCAGGATTTGCTAAACAAACTATTGTTGCTTTGTTCATACATGAGGCTAAATTATAAATTTACAAACCACAAAAGTAGATTCCAATATTGTACTAAGCCAAATGAAACATGAATTAATGCTGTTTATTAACTCAGCCAATGAGTTTTAAAATAGAAATCTGAATTCTCCCTGTTCCTAATGTATGTAATATCCCAACTATTAAGAATGCCTATACTTATGATAGACAATAAACTTACAGTACAAAGAAACAGGACTCTGCAGTTCTGAAATTCTCTTGACTGCATTATGAAAGACAAGAATTAGTGAGGTTAGTTCTCTACAGTCATTTTACTTAAAGAGAATAGTATAAACTTATATATATTTGGTTGTGGGCAACTGTATTAGACCTCATGCATATGACCCCAAATGGCCACTAGAGAGCAATAAATCAATAATAATTTTAATGAAATTGCTTAGTCTTTGCCACACAAAAGCTTATGATGCAGGAACTAAACAGCATAAATAAATGCACAAAAAGAAAGCAGTGAATATTCATTAAAATATTTAATAATTTCAGGAATCTATTTCTGTAGTACATATATACCTCGCCTTTCATTCATCTCAAAATTCAACTTTGGGTTTTTAAAAAGATTTTGATTGTGCCATTTTCTTCTTCATATACAATTCAAGGCATTGATTGAACTTAGGGGTGGGTTCCACTTACCTTCTCTACCGGTTCGGGGTTGCGACGGAATTGCGCGTTTTGCACGCCCTTCTGGATTAAACTTGTCTGTGCATGCGCAGGAGTCTTTGCACATGCGCAGAGGGTTATTTTCCAGTAAAGTTGGCTCCGGAGGACCGGTTTGGGGGGGGAGTGTCCAGCCGGCCATCGCTGGCGGTTCAGCAAGCAGGGGGAAATTTCCGCTACTGGTTCTAGCGAACTGGTCCAAACCAGCAGCAACCCACCACTGATTGAACCCCCAAAACGTTAAGCTTAGACTGTCTACCGTTGACCTCACCCCATTCCTAAGAGGTCTGTAAGGGACGTGCATAAGCACACCAGCATGCCTACTGTCCCTATCCTAATGTCCCCATGTATTCGTAACCATCTCATGTACTCATAACCAAGCTTATACATCTTATGTATTCACAATCATGTTTATACTTTGTAATCATATATACGCTTGACAAATTAAATAATTAAATAAATAAATAAACAAATAAATAGTCCTTCCTGTCTCGTTTTTCCCCCACAACAACATTGTGAGGTAGGTTGGGTTGAGAGAGAATGACTGGTCCCAAATCACCCACTCAGTTTTTCATGCCTAAAGAGGGACTAGAAGTCACATTATTCCTGGTTTCTAGGTCAGCATCTTAACCACTACATCAAGTTGTCTCTCTTTTTTTCAGTTGGGTTTTATTGTTCTAGATCCAGATCTACTGAGCTTCAGCAAAACTGGATGTATAATGGGTCCTCAGTCACAGGAACAAAGCTGTAAAGCTCTAAAATTATGAATTTTGACATCCAGCATCATGCTGGTAGAAGAGAGATCAGAGAAGTGGATCTCTCTCTTCCATTGTTCACCCTTGTGGCTAACAGAATTAATTTTGGAAAATGTGACACAAGAAGTTAGGTAGACTGAATAGACTGAGGCAAAAGAAAAGGACAACAATAGTTCCTGAAAACTGGGAAGAGAGAACTTTTTTGAGGAGAAATTATGTCCAGTGGTGGAACGATATTGTTAAATATTACCATTTAAGTGTTTTCTTCTTTAAAAAAAACATTTTATTATCTCAGAAGGAAGTTTCATTCTTCCATTAGTTGGAATAAATTTGAACCAACATACATAAGACAAGTAGTTTTTCTGCTGGTAATTCAGTATCAAATTCGATGTTTCATCTATTAGATCTTTGATATCATGCTACTGAGGAAAATGAATTGGGATAGGAATTCCTTCTCAAAACAAAATCCCCACTCCTACTCTGAGTTAACTTATTCTATTAATAATATTCTGGGTCTTAATCTATTTAATTCCTATCCTACAATAAAACTCCCTCCCCCACCTTTTAAAATAAGGTCTGTCTCATGTTAGTTCTATGGATCTTGGCAACTTTATGGAAACATACATATATTTTCCTGAGAACACTTAGAGAAATGGATTGTCATTATCTACTTTGTGGATGTTTTCTGACTTTCCAATGGATTTCTTTTGGTTGAAAAGCAAATGAAAACATTTTTCATGGGTTCACATAACTTGATCCCGTTTGAAGAGCAATGTAGGAAATTTTACTCTTATAATAAATGTAAAAATCAAACGAGAGGAAGTAGTTGTGCTGAGAAATGATTACTCCAGCTTGCACCATATGCTGTCACTAATAGTTACATTTCCACTTTTAAAAAATGGAGTGGACCTTAATGAGTTTATCAATTTTGAACATCTGAAGGATACAATCCTACTTGTAATATGAAATATAGATTGGTCCCTTAAATGAATCCAATTCTAGGTGGTTTTCTTTCACTTAGGAATGTCAACTTCCACCTTCAAGTAAGAATGAATGAGACATGCCATTCCTATATAAACAGTAAGCCAAAACAAATCTAGGACCATTCATTAAAAAAAAAACCAGACAACATTGTTTTGGCTTTTAAACAGTTCTAATGCAACATGTGTACTCTTAGCTGACTATAAGCAAAGAACACAAACAGGACCATATGAATTAAATTACAATTTACATATGAATTATATTAGAAACATGAGCCACACTAAAGAGATAATTAGTGTTATCCTGGACTATATGAAGTCTGACAAAATTGAGTAGGAATGATTTCAAAGACATGTTTTGTTTTGCCTTTTCAACAAAGCTAGTTTAATCAGGGATAATGAATGAAAAATGTACTACATATAAAAAAGATTAGCAACATATTATAGCATATGGAAGGCAATCATTTAAAGTCACATGCACAGAAATTATATTTAAGTGTTATGTCATAAAGTGAGGATAATTCAAATGCCAAAAGAGCAAAATTTTACAAACTAGAGTAACATTGGTGGCCGGTGTATAATTAACCACAATTATGTTGTTATGTACAGCAAAGGACTCAAAAGCCTATTTCCCACTAGCCATTCTATGATCTTAAAAAAAAAATATGTGTGTGTAAAACTAAAGATACAGAGAAATTAATCTGATCTACCATTCCTTCCATCTTTAAAAAAAAAATTCTTTTTGAACCACATATTGTTTTGATCAGTTTAATCTTAAAGCTGCCCCATAGTGAATTGTAAGAAACAGCTGAAGCCATATTGTAATTTCTTTCTTCATGTAAAAACAGCTAATAAACATGTTTCCTTCCTCCTATCCAATTTAAATGTTGGCTTGTTGGAGACTATGATAATTTGATTATTTGGAGGTTTTGCTTGTCAACTTCTGGTAACACATTTTCCTTTTACTCGTACTAAGCATTTCCTTAGTAATAAATACAAAATAACAGAAACAAATCAAATAAATGATCACAGCAAATAATGTTAATAAATAAATAAATGATGATATACTATTGCAGTAAATGGGGAGAAAACCAACAAACTATAATGGATTAACAGGATTTCCCTTCTTTTACTCTTCTTTGGAACATTCCTGAAAAATCCCTGTATGTCCTGACATATGGAGGCAATATGGAGTATGAATATCTCTTCAAGGACCTAGAGCAGTGTTTCTCAGGTATGGCAACTTTAAAATGTGTAGACTTCATGCTGGATGGGGAATTCTGGGAGCTGAAGTCCACACACTCAAAATTGAAAATCCTGACCTAGAAGATTAGTGGGTCTTGGTTGAAAGGGAAGAATGAAAGAAACAGCAGTGCTGGAAATGAACTTGCAAAAATGCAGACTTTGCTTGCCATCTTCTAGTAATAGATTTTCTCTTTACTTGTGTGTAGAGTTTCCTTATAAACAATAGTAAACAATAACTAAAACAAAATTCCACTCTGAAGGTTCGTGGCTGCTAAAATTCTAACTGTTGCTCCACATAACACATACATATTCAAAGCAACTTCCGTAAGATTATTTGATTATCTCTTCCTCCTGTCATGGTTTTAGTGTTGCCTTTCTGGCCAAGATTATGAGCGTTGGAGTTCAAATTTTCTGGAGGAGGCCAGATTGGCAAAGACTAGTCAAATGTCAAATAAAATCTAATTTAATATTTTGTTTTCATGTATGGCAGCATTAGAGCAACCCATTGCTTTCCCACAGCTACTGGACACCCAGTATAATTATATATAATATAATATTTATTTAATATGCGTTCTAGTGTCTGCTCAGTAATACAGACAGTTCTCAACTTGCAACAGTTCATTTAGTGACCAAAGTTATGGCACTGAAAAAAGAGACATGGGCCATTTTTCACACTTGTAACGGCTGCAGCATCTCCATGGTCACATGATCAAAATTAAGACATGTGGCAACCGACTCATATGTATGACAGAAGCAGTGCCCAGGGGGTCACGTGATCACCTTATATTCCATTATGAAGCGGTATATAAGTCTAAGTGCCGTTGCTATTTTTGTGACTTTCTGAAAAGCAAAGTGAATGGGGACTTCAGAATCACTTAACAACCATGTTATCAATGGAACAATTGCAGCGATTAACTTAATAACTATGGCAAGAAAGGCCGTAAAAGGAGGCAAAAATTCACTTTACCACTGTCTCTCTTAGCTCAATTGTGGCCATAAGCCCAAGACTGCCCAGACTGCCTTCTGAACAGTTCACACAACTTTAATGTAGCTGCCCCTTTTTCCCCTCTCTGATAATACCTTATCCTCAATTCGAATCTCCTCAGGCTCAAGGTTGACTCAGCCTTCCATCCTCCTGTGGTTGGTTAAATGAGGACCCAGATTGTTGGGGGCAAGATGCTGACTCTGTAAATTGCTTAGAGAGGGCTGTAAAAGCACTATGAAGTGGCATATAAGTCTAAGTGCTATTGCTATTGCTGTCATAGCTCTTTATTTTCAAGCATCGCCTTCAGTGTATCCAGCACACTTCTTCAACCTGCTCGCCATATTGTTTGGCAGCTGCCATTTAGAGGCTTCTCAGGAGAAGTGTTTGCAACCAAAGTTAGATCCATGGATACAGCTAAACGGCCGGTTGTGCATCTTGTACAGCGTATGCATGATTGCAAGCATCCCGCGAAGTACTGACCATTTCAGAAGCAATAACGCTTGAAGAAGTGGAAGAGCCTCTTGAGTAGGATCTCTCTCTCTCTCTCTCTCTCTCTCTCTCTCTCTCTCTCTCTCTCTCTCGCTCGCTCTCTCCCCCCCCCAATTTGCTTTCTGCCAAACATGCAAACACTAGCCCCAGATGCATGGAAGGAAGCAGGTGTGGATTATAGCCCCAAGTCAAAGAGCTGTGGAAATATGAGTGATGGGCGTCCTCTAAGGATGCGTTGAAAGCTTTTTATTATTCATTGTTTAATCCTTATGCATGCATGAAAAAAACAGAAAGAAAGTGGCGGCAGTGCCACAGAAAAGAAAAGGCAAACAGAAGTTGCACTTAACAAATCAATTAAGTGAGTGAATTTAAAGATATTTGGACAGAATTGCAACCGATCTGAAGGGGAGGTGAAACACCACAGAGACATAAAGAACCCAACTTTGTTGGTTTTTAAATCTTAAACTTTTCCAGCTGGGAATGGGTTTACTGCCAGTTTTCCGGTCTTCCTCTCCTCTACCCCTTTTTCTTTTATAAGGAAACTGTACCATAGGAAGATATGGCATTTTAGTGCTTTCTATTTTCTATAGAGACCAGATCTGTGGTGATTAGTTTCAGAAAGCAACGTCCCACAGTGGACAACAACATGCTTTGAAGGGGAACGGTTTCTTTTAATTGAATGTTTCCTCTTTGCAAATTCGGCGCAGATATTGTTTCTTCAAAGTTGATATTGATTATGTCTTTTTCCATTATAATGAAAAGAGAAGAAAAAGTAGATGTGGTGTGTGTATGTGGAGGGAGGGAGGGGGAGAGAGGCCAGGAG